>JABFEP010001405.1:0-27705 GCA_013618265.1 Fusarium albidum
CACTGACTTGACTCCCAGGGGGCGGGCGGGATGGTTCCCCGGGGATGGGCCACGAGGCACGCGCCCACGGTCCCTGGCTTGGCCGCTGACAGGGGGGGCGATGAAATGCAACGTGCAGGGTGTCAAGGTCCCCTTTTTATTAAAAACCAAACGCAGCAAGGACCGGGGCCGGCATGTCTTCAAAACATCATGGTCAGATGGCTCTGCTGCTCTTCTTGTTGCTCTTGGAAGGTCTACCCTGCCGCCTCGTATTTTGACATGAACCATCAATCTCCCATCTCGGTCAACTGCTCTTGGCTCCGGCATGGTCAAGTGAACATTGGCTGTCAATTTTTTATGCAAAGCTGTTGAAGGAAGCTGGGATGATAATTCTGCCTTATTACTCGATTTTTTTTGATTTTTGTTTAACTAGATTGGTAATATCTCATCTCCTGCCAGTGTTGAGAGGGCTGTTGGCGTCAAAGACATCCGTGGTAATCAGCTCGGGATACGTCACACGCCCCTGGTTGAGAACATGCTCCATCGTCTCCATCATGAGGATGCTCTCGGACCAAGGCATCGAGGCGCTCTCCTTCTTGCCATCGCGCAGGCACCGCGCGCACTCGTCGGCCTCCCAGAACATGCCGTGGCCCCAGCCGTCGCGGCCGGGGTCCGTGGGGATCGGGCACTGCACCACCTCGACCTGGCCGTTGCCGTCGGCCCTGATCACCTTATACTCCGTCGGCCGGTACGCCGGGCCCGAGACCTGGATCTCGCCCTTTGAGCCCTGGATCCGGATGGCGGGGCCGCTGGTGCCGAGGCCGTCGACGTCGGTGGCGACGCGCAGCGTCGTGGTGGCGATGCCCATGGCCCCGTGCTCGGGGAACTGGCAGATGATGCTGGTCATCTCGTCGGCGCCAGTGTGGTACCTGTTGACGGCGGACGCCACGCTGGGGGCCTCCTTGTCCGCCTCGGGCTGGACGTGGTAGAGGGTCTGGAACACCCAGGTCAACGAGTAGATGCCGAGGTCGAGCAGCGCACCGCCGGCGAGGTCGGGGTTGACCATCCGGTGCGAGTCGGGGAAGTCGACCTTGCCATTGCCGAGATCCTTGCCAAACGAGAGATCGGCTGCCGGTTGTTAGTTCAGGGACCCAAGAAGAAGAAAAGCTGGGGGGCGTACCGTATGTTCTGTAGACTGTGCCAATGGTACCCGACTGGACCAGCTCGCGCACCTTGATGCTGAGAGGAAAGTATCTGGTCCAGACAGCCTCCATGAAGAAGACATTCTTGGCCTTGGCGGCCTCGAACAGCTTCCTGGTCTGCGACGCAGTCACCGTGAGGGCCTTTTCGCAGAGGACATTCTTGCCGGCCTGGATGGCAAGCATGGCATTCTGGAAGTGGTGGCTATGAGGCGTGGCGACGTAGATGATGTCGATGTTGGGGTCAGCAACGAGCTCGGCGTACGAGCCGTAGAGCGCGGCCGACGAGGGCCCCTTGATCTTGCGGATGAACTCGCCCGCGCGGTCGGCCGAGGTAGAAGAGGCGACGGCAACAATCTCGTGGCGCACATCGTCAACGTCTCGGGTCGTAGGGTCGGCCAGAAGATCTTTGGTAAAGTCTGGCCGTTGGTTAGCAAATCCTAGCCTTTACGGATGGATAGGCGTAGACTCACGCTCTGCGATCCCGCCAGTCGCCAGGATACCCCATCGGATGGTGAAGGGAGTGGTGGAGGAGGCCATTATAGAAGAAGGCGGGGTCTAATACGGGAAGACTTGGTTAATGCAGGGCTATGAATTGCAACGTGACGAAATAGATCCTTATATATCCCCCGAGATGACCGATAGCGGGGTAGCAATGGAGGAGGGATGTGGTTCAACTTCATCATCACTGAGCATGTCCAGCCGAGATGCTCCCGTTTAGGCTAGGATCGCCAGGATCCTACTCCGCAGCCCTCAGCGGGGCCGTTATAACCGGACTCCAGAGGCTACCCCAACTTATTCCCTCTAAACGTCCGTATCATTGACACTTGAATCGGCCATCGAACACGGTAGTGACAGTGGCTGGTCAAAATGCTATGTTCATGATGATCATATGTAGCCTTTGCCGCGGAAAATCGTGCTGATCTGGAGACTGACCGTCAAATGCTATTCCCGAAACATGTTGCATCATGAGAGTCGAAAGCCATCAACGACTGGCTGGGCGGTTAAGATGGGGCAATGTTTGATATCAAGAAGGAATGTGATTGGTTTATTCTTGGTTAGCCATCTTTTACAAGCAAACATGTTTGATGCAACCGACACCTTGTTTATTACCAACAGCTCTGCAACGTAAGGACTCTTACTGAGCATCATAGCCATCAAAACAGACCTTCCTTGCCATCACACTGGACGCATAGTCAGTCGTGAGCAGCCTGCCGTCTTCATCTCGTTTGTAACCAGAATCAAAGGCTTTCGATATGGCCAGTAAGTTAGCCAAGGATCTCAGCCTCAAGGGTTCCTCCACGAGAAGGGGGTAGGCCAGGGAGTCCAGAGGGCCATCAGGGACGGCCTCATCACCCGCGATGCCCTCTTTGTGAGTCACTCTGGGCCCGGCACCGTCGCATCTTGTCGGGGCGAAATTTGGGTGAGGGAACTTTCTTAACACTTTCCAGATCCAAACCAAGTTCTCACCTCCGGGAAATCAGGATGAGAATGCGCCGTACGACATGGACGCACCGCTGGCGGACAAGGTCCACCAGTCGGTGCAGTCTTCGCTGGGGTTCTTCTCGACCGAGGGCCAGGAGCCTTACCTCGACAGCGTCCTCCTTCACAGCCCCCTGCAGACCATCGAGGGCACCGTGACGGCGTGGAAGGCCCTCGAGACGTACGTGCCGCACCGGATCCGCAACCTGGGCATATCCAACACGACGCTCTCCATCCTACAGGCCCTCGACGACGCAGCCACCGTCAAGCCCAGCGTCGTCCAGAACCGCTTCCACAGAGACACCATGTACGAGACGGACCCCGCGCCTACTGCAGAGAGCAGGTGATCCCCTTCCAGTCCTTCTGGACGCTCAGCGCCAACCCGCCGCTCTCCGTGTTCAGACCGGTGAGGACCGTCGCGGAGAAGTCTGGAGTCCCGCTCGTGCCGGCGTACTACGCCCTGGTGCTCGGCTTCGAGGGGGTCACGATCCTGGACGGAACCACGACCGAGAGGCATATGAAGGACGACCTGAAGGGCATCCAGAAGGTTGGAACGTGGATAGAGGAGGCCGAGGGGGCATCCGACTGGGCCTCTGCCGTCGCCGAGTTTAAAAAGGCCATTGGAGACGCGTAGGTAGGGTTTCTCTCCCTCTCTCTCCCCGGTGCCCAATAATGCGACCGTATTGGTTCATAGGCCTCCTTCTGTGCATTGTTATATTTTGCAAAAAATATGTATACTTTGATTTGCTCATGTCACTTGCTCCAGCATCCCGTCTTCTGAAATTTTGACTCTGCCGGCCAGCTGTCGAGCAACTCGCCACCCACAGCAGCAGTGCCGTAGCAGTGTCAACAAAACCACCGCCGTCCCGTCACCCAGATTTTCTATTCACGGCCGCCTTCTTCCTGACAAACAGAAAAGAAAGAGAGAAAAAAAAAACGGCTAGATCCTGCCTTTCTCAACAAGGGAATATCACCCGCTCTCTCTTCGGCCAGCGTTCTTCTCTAACTTTCCAACACACACACACACACACACACACACACACACACACACACACACACACACAACCTCGTCGTTCAAAACTGACTGCGACACACATCATTACAATTAATCCTCCAAAGCCGTCATCATCACTATTTTGACGGCGAACACGGCGATCCCTGCTGCCCCCCCCCCACCCAGACCACATTATCGGTAGGCAGTCTTTGTTCCTGCCTCTTTCATTGAGGGGGTAGAGAATGTGTGATGTGCAAAACTGACATGGAAAGCTCAGATAAACAGGCAGCATCGCACCGCTATTGAGAATGGGAAACCGCAGACAACAACCCGTTGGGCGAGACTTTGGCCTCAGACCGCAGCCGCCTGACCCTACCAAGAGCAGTAAGTTGGCCTCCTCCTACCCTGCCCCCTCACCTTGACGAGGCACCTTGCTGACTCGGCTTCTCTTTAGGGATTCGGATCATCCTTCGGACGTCACCTTCGAGTCCCGAGAATGCCAACAAGCGCGAGGTGCCCTCTGCCGAGATGCCCTCTGCCGAGATGTCATCCGCCGAGGCGTCTTCCCCAGTCATTGACACCATCTCTGACTCGGCCGATGACTCGGAGAGCACGTCTCTGACGTCCTGTTCTGATGGCGGATTGTCCGATGACGGACTGCCTGGTGGGCTCGCTGAGGACGGGTTCGCTGATGATGAGTCACCCGTTGGCGAAGAGGCACCCAGAGAGAAGCCACTTGACGAGAAAGCCGTAGATCATGAGCTAGTTGGCGATGAACCCGTCAATGAGGATGCCGCTGACGATCGTTCTGCGACCGTTTCTCCTCCCATCACCTCGCCTCCTCCTCCTATCACCTCGCCTCCTTCCACCACTTCGTCTCCTTCCACCACTTCGTCTCCTTCCACCACCTCGTCTCCTCCTACCAGGAGCAGGGCCACCAAACGACGCAGAAGCGACGAAGCTCAGCGAGCCGGGAAGGGCAATGACGGCCTCCCTCCGGGGTTTCCACCATGCCCGATGCCCAACCCGGACCGTTTCGGCCTTGACCTGTGGCGCCAGGGATGCAAGACAGTCCAGCAGCCAAACGGCGACGTTGATGCCAAGGATGTGGTCATGTGGCTGATGACTAGAAAGGGGGGGATCAACAACCGCTGGCCACAGCTCGAGGAAGGCCAGGACGCTGTCAAGAATATGGGCAAGGCCCTCATCGACTTCGACATGCTTAACCGCCAGCCCGGACAAGTGGACGAGGCGGCTAGACTCAAGGAGGAGCGTCGCCTCGCCAACAAGAGACGATACCGCCCCCGAGGCCAAGTCGCCAAGGAGAGAGCCGAGAAGCGAGCTGCCGCAGCTGCTGCGGCTGCAGCTCTGCAAGCCGAGGCCAAGAATGTTGAGGCGGAAGCGGCGGCTGCAGATGACGGAGAGCCGCAGGCAAAGAAGGCGAGGATTGCAACCTAAATCAAGGGAGAATGCTTGTTGAAGCAGCGATTGGTGGAGCGAATGGGACGAGCAGCAGATGAGGTTTCTGTTCGACTAGAATTCTGGAGCAGACACTTTGTATCAACGCCAGGAACAGTATTCAGTCGTTGAAAATGTCTATATTTTGGCTTTTACCCCATTGCTAGCTAGCTATGCCAGGCCTTGCCGCTCTACTGCCATGTCTATCAAGTGGAAAGTCCGAGAACCGAATTTTGCAACACCCTGGTTTTGTTTCACCTCTGCTCGTCTTTCCCGATATCCTTCGCGAAAGTGTTTGCCACAATGAAGGGGAAACATGCCGTAGCCTCCATGTATACCTGAGGAAGAAGAAAAAGACTCTCGGTCAGCAGAGAAAACTGATGCAGAGAGAGAGCGACACGCCACTCACCTTGACATTGTCGGCGCCAATCTTGATCTTGCCCCACGAGACAGCCTCGTCGGGTCGTGCCCCCGCGTCACTGCCGTCAAACTCCTGGGCGGTGTTGATGTAGACGGCCGACTCGGCGCCGTTGCGCATCAGGCACGCGTTTGCAATGTGGTGCTTGACGACGCCGCCGCCGAGGATGATCATGCCCGCGCGCTTGGCGCGGACCGAGATGGTGTTTACGCGGCGGATGTCCTCGACGAGGTCGATCTTTAGCTGCAGCGGGGACGACTTGAAGGTGTGGAAGTACAGCATGTCGCCGAGGCTGCCGTCCGTGATGGCCGGGCAGAAGACGGGGATGTCGTTCTTGTACGCCCAGTAGTAGACGGACCGCTCGTCGTTGATCTCCTTGCCCAGGCGGTGGATGACCTTTGACGGGGTCCAGTTGACCTCGTGGTCGGTGCCCCTGCTGGCCTCCTGCTCCTCGAGCATCCTGTCGAGGATGGGAACCACCCAGTCCTCGAAGGCGCAGTAGTTCGCGTTGGGCACCACGAGGTTGCCGATGCGGTTGAGGCCCTTGCGGCGGAGGTCAACCCCGGGCGTGCTGAAGGAGCCGACGTACGTGTCGCCGAGGCACTTGATGAAGTCCTCCTCGATGCCTCCCGCCGTGGTGACGACGCAGGAGACGTGTTTGTGCTCCACCAGCCACCGGAGGACTCCCCGGAGGCCCGAAGAGATGAGGTTGGACGTGTAGCCCAGGAAGATGGTGGTCTTGTCGCCCGTCTCGGGGTCTCGCCACGCACGCTTTTCGGGGGGGACGTTAGTCGATTCTTTTGCTTGCTCCTATTTACTAGGCACACCTTCTCTCTCCAAGGCGGTGGTGCTAACCATGTCATTGATGATCCTGACGGCCTCGCACATGGACGAAGCCTGGAAGCCCATGTGACGCATGCCTCCCAGGAGATCCTCCGCCGTGATGGGTCCCTTGAGCTTGTTAAAGTCTAGCTCCTCCACCTTCTGGGCATCCTTGGGCATCTCCTCAGACTTGACCAGGACGGCATCGGTTGCCGCAGAGGGCGGCGCATCCGGGTTGGAGGAGGCCATTGTGGGGTGAGTTGTCGAGGCACAGGAGAAGAAAAAGAGAAGAAGAAAAAAGGAGAGTGATGGTTTCTCGACAAGGTTGGAGTAGACGCTCTTCCCCCAGATCCTCCAATGTTGAGAATTTGATATCACTGATTATCCCTCACAATCGTCTCTGGTAGCAGTACCCAGCAAAAGGCCGGTTCTTTATTTTTCATGATTGCCCGGCACCCGGCTCCGCATCAAAACGGGGTCCATCCATCGGGCATTTAGGCGGGGGTGGCCGTATCGTTCTGCAGATTCTCGCAATCGCCCATTCTGGGATTAGCGCCTGGCGGCAGTTTTGGGACAAGCCGCCCCAGTTTTTGGGCTTTTTTGCTGGAAACCCCCGGCTTGGTAGGTAAGCGCCACGCGACGGTGTCCATTTTGCACGAGTCGGCTGCGCGGCTGTGGCCCATTCTCGATCCTTCAAACCACCTTCAAACCTACAAGCTCGCACACCAAGGAACTGCCAGCAACCGATATTCGTTCGCCTCCCGAGTCGCCAGATCCGCGCCCTCTGCTTCAACACCTACTACTTGCATACTTTCCCCCTGCAATAAGACTTACCTATCCTTCTTGCGGCCGACACGCCCTCCTTTGCTGGACCGTCACAAAACGTTGGATCCCCGAGGGTTCTTCCCAGGCTCCACCACGTGCTGCCGTGTTCAAACTTAAAACAACAACCGGGACTGCGCTTCCAAGATTCGCCATCGTCTTGCTGCATGTTAGCTTCCCTTTGAGTGCATGGGCTGACCATCACTTCTCCAACCGAGTCATTCGGGCCTTGACCACCCAGCCGTTCGCGTAATGTATGTTTGTGTCTTTTTCCATCATCCGTCATCCCATGATCGCGCATCGTTCCTACCTGCTGCAGCATTCGATGCTTAGAACCCTCCGAGAATGTCGCAGTGTCCTGGGCCTTGTGGAAATGCTCTCCCCCGTTCCCGTTCCCGTTCCTGGTCTTTCATACGCCCGCCATACTGACGTTTTCCTTTCTCCAGGGCTTCGAGGTACTCGAGATACGAGCGATCGAGGTCACCGCGTGATCGCTCGCCTGACCGTTTTGACAGGGCCTCACAGTATAGCGACGGAGACAGACGCCGCCCCTCCGAAGCCAGGTCCAACAACGGCGGCTTTCCTCCAACCCGCGACTCCTTTGGCGAGCCTCTGAGAAGGGAGCCTCCCCGTGGCCCCAAAGCCCTGATCGACGCGCCGAGTGGTCCTCGTGGGGGATTTGGAGGCGACTTCCGGGGCGGCCGCGGACGTGGTCGCGGGCGTGGATGGTCCTCAAGGGACGAAAGCAGGGACCGCGGGCGTGATAGGGACGTTGATTATCGAGATCGTTACCGCGACGACAGGAGTCGCGAACGTGACCGTGACCGTGATCGAGAGAGAGATTGGCGCGACTCCAGGGATTTCAGGTCACGTCGCTCCCCCATTGGCCGCGCGAGGTCACCAACGCGAGATTTTCGAGATCGAGACCGGGATGGGCCACTCGGGGTCGATGCGGACAGGTCACGGCGCGGCTCACGAGATGGCGGCCCTCCCTCTGCGGGCTCCTCCTCGTCTGATCCCCAGTTCGGCATGTCGCCGTACCCACGCGGCGGCGGCTTCCATCGTGGACGTGGGAGAGGAAGAGGTGAATGGGCAGCAGATCGAGGCCGCGGAAGGGGACCTTACATGGATGATAGGGGTGATCGCTACCCACGAAGCCGGTCTCAGGAGGGCCGCTGGGGTCGCGACCGGGACGACAGGGATCGGATGGACCGCATGGACAGATACGCTGACCCAGACCCGCGACGCGATATTCGAGACGACCGCGATCCTCGGGATCGCGAACTCTTTCGGAATAAATTAGAAGCCCGCGCCAACGCCGGTCACGAATCCGGCCCTTCAAGCAAGGAAGTATCACCTCCCCCTGTTGCGCCGTCAGCGCCCGCCTACGGCTCCATCCCCAACCGAGCCCTGGGCGTAGGAGAGGGATATGTCCCAGCCAGCGCTGCCGCTAAGATACCTCCTACCGCGCCGCGAGCTTTCAATGACCGTCCTCCTTCTGCTGGACACGATCCGAACGCGCCCCCCGTAGGACCCGCGAAATCGAATATCCATGACAGCCCTCCGATACCCGTCGGGCCCCGAGCCCAACAGCCGCCACCGCCGCGTCCCTCCAGCAAGCAGTGGATCAACCCGAACCTGAAAAAGGCACCCGAATCGCCGAAGATGATGAGATCGCCGAGTTTCGTGCAGCAACGGCCTCAGTTCCGACGGGACAGCTCGCAGCACGACCACTACCACGAGGACGAGAGACGGCCACGCAGCAGTGATGCAAAGTCGGACTCGCATTTCTCGGGCACAGATAATCGGGCACGATCGAATTACAGCGCTGAACCAGGAGAGATAACCGTCAGGTCCGAGCGGGAGTCGCAATCTGCTCGGGCATCAATGGATCGAGACCCCCGGCCAACTAACGCTCGTCGAGACTCTTACCGGAGAGGCCCTGGGCCGTCTCCAACCTTTGAGAATGCCCCCAAGTTCGGCCAGGGCCTTCAGGATCGTGAGAAGGAGCTCAAGGAGTCACAAAAGGAGGTACCGAAACGAAGGCGTAAACGACCGGCCGTCAAAGCTGTGAGATTCGAGCTACCCCCCAAATCTGCGCCGCCCGAGCAGAACTCCGAGTCGGATGATGAAGACATGGCGGATTACTTCGCCATGGAGATGGAGAAGACAGAAGTTGAATTGGGCAAGCTTGAAAAGCCGAAACTGCCGACCCAGGTCATGGCCCGCTTTGCGGCCATGTCCCATGGATCCATGGTAACAATAATCAGCGAAGGTGAAGGGCTGATGAAGATGGTGGAAGAACTACCGGAGGCACTGAATCGACTCTCTCAGAAACTCAAGGAGCCCGCAACCGTCGACCAGACGCCAGAGAGGCCGATCGAAAACGACGTTGAAATGACAGATGCTGTTGACACGGTCAACGCCTCGGCAGAGCCACCGAAGGAACCAGAGGAGCCAAAGAAGCAAAAAGAACGAAAAGAGCCAAAGAAGTCAAAGGAACCAAAGGAGCCTGCACAACCAGAGCGAGAGCCGGAAGGTACTGTCGAGATTCAAAAGCCCGAGGAAATGACGGAGCAGCTCGCGCGAGAGGCCCCCACAGAACCTGCCAAGGAGTCATCTGTCGCTCCTGAGCCCGCTCAAGAACCGGTAGTTTCCAAACCCGAGCCTGAGCCAAAGACTGAGGAGATGGAAATTGATCAACCAACTGCCGAGATTCCTCCCGTCTCATCCGAGATAGCGCTGCCCACGATTGAAGAGACCCCCAAGCAGGGTACATCCCCTAAACAGGCCGAAGCGCCCCCAGCCGAGCCCGAGAGACCAGCCGAGACACTGTTGGAGAAGTCTCACGAGGCCGCTCCCCCGAAGCCTAGCGACAGCAAGTCGATCACGCCCTGCCCGGAAAACCCACGCGAAGCCGCTCCGGAGAGGCCCAACGAAGCCATTGCAGACAAGGCCGGTGGAGCAACCGTCGAGAAGCCGAGAGATGTGCCCCTTGAGCGTCCTGCGACCGACATCGCCCCTGTTTCTGTCATCGCCCCAAATATTCCATTACAGACAACTGAGGCGGGCTCCAAGCCACCCAGTACGCCTTCCCAAGTCGATGATGACGAGACGGAATCCGAGGACGATTCTTTCATGAACATTGATACGGTCCGGCAGTACATGAGTACGCCGCCACTTGATAGTCTTCCCGATTTTAGTTGCACAGCATGGGACAAGGACAGGGATTTCCTTCAAACGCTTGACTCGGACTCGATCATCGATGACTTTGTTATTGAGCATATGGACAAAATGCACCTGGAAAAGACGTCTGAGCAGGAACGGGATCGAAAGATGTACGCTGACAACTATGTTCGGTACCTGGGCTTTACGGCGTCTAATGACCCAGCGGCTATCAAGAGTCGTGGGAAATTTTCCACCTCGGCAACCATTGAACCAGCAGGCGTAGTCACGCCAGAGCCGAAACACGAAGGTGGCAGTGGCCGTGGTCGACGCTTTGCGACGGAGCGGGATCTCGAGCGGGTTTTGCAGGCTTCCATGCGGGAGGACGAGGAACGAAAGGAACGGGAGCTTCGCATGCAGCAGGAAAAGTATCGTACCGACAAGGAAGCCACAATCCCCGATATGATCTGGAACCAAGATGAGAAGGACAACATCAAGTATCTGGACCAATCTGGATTTACACCTGTCGACAGGCTGGTTTCGACGTGGCGCGTCCTCCCTCCAGTCAACAACTTCACTGAGGAAGAGGCGGGCCTTTTCGAGAAGCGATACCTGGAAGCGCCGAAGCAGTGGGGCCGAGTTGCGGACGTCATACCTCATCGCGATTTTGGTACCTGCATTCAGTACTATTACATGAACAAGAAGGATCTGAATCTGAAGGAGAAGCTGAAGAAGCAGCCTAAGAGGCGCAAACGAGGCAAAGCAAAGCAACGGTCCAGCGCCCTCGTGTCGGAGCTTGGCAATGGAGAGGGCGAGACGGAGGAGAACCACGACACGGGAGAGAACGGCGAGCGCAGGCGTCCAAGGCGGGCGGCGGCGCCAACCTGGGGCTTCGAGCAACCGCCCGTGGATACCGAAAATTCAACCCCGTCGGCCACGCCTAGTCGGCGTGGAGGATCAACCAAGGGTGATCATCCGGAGAAGGTGGACGGTAGAAGGGGAAGACGCAAGCCCAAGGAGAAGGAACCGAAAGCGCCCAAGGCGAACCAAACGTTGGCCGCGGCGCCTGCTCCCGGCAAAGGACGCTCAAGATCAAACTCGAGGGCGCTCAACGCGGAGGCACAGCCACCTCCTCCACCGACTGATGTCCATCGTATGCCTACCCAATTCGAGCAGCCTCCGTCCGGGATACAGCCGCCGTTCCCTGTGCAGCAGCAGCCGCCCATCCAGACAATAGAGCGACCTCCGCAGATTGCTGCCTCGTCCATCTCCGAGGTAATGGCAGCGCCGTCCCTACGACCGGAACCGCCACCTCAGCCTGCCATGACCACATTCAACCTTGCTCAACCACAGCCAGAGCGCAAAGCGCCGACCCAAGCATCAAGTTACTGGAGTGTGTCTGAATCTAATGACTTCCCACACCTGTTGCGCTCGTTTGGGTCAGACTGGACGGCGATTGCGGCACACATGGGGTCTAAGACGGCCGTCATGGTATGTTGACAGCCCTCCCTCGTGTGAAGCAGTGCTAATCTTGGGGACAGGTGAAAAATTACTTTGTGCGCCAGAAGGATCAGGGCAAAGCTGAGTGGGAAACAATTGTGCAAGACGCCGACAGGAAGAGGTCGCGCGGCGAGAAGCTACCCGACCCTCCCCAGCCGTCAACAGGAGGACGAGGGAGGAGGTACGACAACTCGGCTGCCGCTTCGCGACCAATTGCCGTTGCCCCGGGCATCGACCTGCACAGTGAAGTTTCGCAGGCCAAGATGGAGGCCGCCGCGCAGCCTCCTCGGGGCCCACCGTTTGCCCACTATGGCGTCCCAATCGCGCAAGCCCCTGTGCAGCAGCCCCTTGTTCAACCACCACAGCAGCAACCTCTGGCCATGCAGCAACACCCTGGTGCCCAGCCGGTCACGCAGGCAATGTCGCCGAGCACGAGACCCCTGCGAGCTCCCGTGCGGCAGCAGTTTGGGTTTCCCGAGCGCGAACGAGAGCCTGGCCAGCGAGTCCCACTCCCCCAGAAGGCACCGTCAGGTCCGCCTGTTGCAGAACCGCGAGAACGGCCCTTGGCGGCCGCCCAGCCTCCCCCGCCTGTCCGGAACGATGCTGTTATGGAACACAACGCTCAAGTTGAGCGCCAAAAGGCGGACCTTCAAATGCGAGAGCAGCAAGAGAGGGAGAGAGAGAGGGAGAGGGCGATGGCGATGGCCCGCCAGTCGGAGCGGCAGACTCTGAGAGTCAAGCAAGAGCGCGAAGCGACGCCCCAGCCGTCCCACTACGAGCCATTTGCTCATCGTCAACAAGGAAGTCTGGGAGGCCAGCCTCTGGCAAGGCCGCCGCCGCAGGAGGCTAGTCGACCTCCATCTTATGCTCCGCCTGTTCAGCAGAAGCAGCAGAAGCAGCAGCAGCAGCAGCAGCAGCAGCAACCACCACCATCGCAGCCGGTCCGGAACTTATTGAGCGAGCAGCCCCAGGTTCGGTCCCCTCAGATGGACACGCCTACCAGCCGCCCTGTGTCGTCACTCCAGCAAAGGCCGTCATCGGGCTCGTTGCAGGAACAGTTTGGCTCGACAACTCCTCAGGCCAGCACTCCTGTCCCGGCAGCAGCGCCCCCTCGTGCACCGGAGCCTCGTAAGGGAGGGCTCAACATCATGTCGTTGCTGAATGACGATCCTCCGCCACCCAAGCGCGTCAACGATGTGGCTGGTACTCCTATAAGACCCTCACCGACACCTCCACCTCAAGCCATGGCGGGCCGTACGCTTCCCGGGCCGGCACCGCCTTCGCAGATGCGTCGAGAGGCAGAGGCGTACTCGCCGTTTGGACGAGCACCATCAGGCGGTCCCTCAGCAATGCCATCTCTCAAGCCGACTTACGCAGATTCGCCGCAACCGCAGCACATGGGTGGCTCGAGGGCGTCAATTGGGGTGTCGGTCGAGTCTGCAGCTGAAAGGGACTACTATAGACAGCACCCTTACCAGGCAGCGACCCATAGCAGCACGAACTCGCCTCAGAGCGCCCATCGGTATCCCCCCCCTGGCCCGCCTGGTCAAGTTCAGTATCAAGGCCAGGGGTACCCGACCTCCTTTGGTGCTGCAGGCCAGCCGCCTCATGCAGGATCCCCGGGTGCTGCCCAATACTCACTGCATCCGCCATCGTCCCGGTTGCGAGAAGTTCCCCAGCACGGCCGTGAAGCTTCGTGGCCACCGCCAGCCCACCAGCCACCACCCTCTGGCCATTCGCAGCCAACGGGATGGCCATCACAGCCGCCCCCGAACACGTCGCAACCACCACCGCAACAGTCGTGGCCGACTCAGCATCCCGCATCAAAGCCGCAAACGCCGGCGCCAAACTGGATCGCGTCCCAACCACCTCCAGGGCAGGCTCACCACATGATGAGAGATGATGGACGTGGCGGGTCATACTATGGCTCAGCAGGTGGGGGCATGCCGCCCCAGCAACATCAGATGCAGGGCCACTATCCTCCGCCGGGTTCCCGGGGGCCGGAGTCGGTACTGCCCCCGGCGCAGGCATATGCGCGGTATGCAACTCCTGGCCCCGCTCCACCTCGAGACCCCAGAGAAATCCCAGGCCGTAGCTACACGCCCGTTGGCTACGATGCACGTGGGCAACCGCCGCCAGCAGGTCCTGGGTACCCCGGGCCGGACCCGCGAGAGATGCAGATGAGGGACGCCAGAGATGGACGGGATCCTCGGGACCCTCGAGACCCTCGTGATATGATGAGAGGACTGAGACCGCATGAAGACTACAGGCATCCTGACCAATACCGACGATGAGGGGCTTGCCTATGGAAGAAGTTGTAGGACTGAGCGAAGAATGGCGCGGCATTGTATATGGAATGGGAGAGAGTCGTGACTTTGGCGCAAAGGGGGGAGGCTTGGGTTTGGTAGGAAGGTCTTGTGTAAAGGGCTTTGAACCTTGTAGATGTATTTAAAATAAAATTTGTTGAGGCATTATCAGGAATAAGAGATGCATTCTATTTTCTACTTCTGATATCAGGCCTTGGGATGTTTAACGAGGGAGTTGAGGTTGAGGCAGAAGTTGACAACCGGGTAGGTACGTAATTAGTTAGTAAACAACCCCTCCAACCCCGCCCCCACGCGTCCGGTCATTTTTAGACGCGACAAGTCAAAAAACGCCCGTTCAATTCAACCTCGGACCTCGAAAGAAAGAAAGGGCCATGGCTTCCAACCCGAGATCAGCATTCGCAATGGGCGGACAAGAAAAGACGTACTTCGAGCAGCAGCGCGAGGCCCTCATTGGCGAGATCGCCATGGTACGTTTGGGGACAGAGACAGAGATAGAGAGTGAGAATACTTGGTTGACGGCTTTTGTCTCAGAGCTTTGAACATGTCCTGGCCAACATCAACAAGTTGAATCGATCCCTCGAGGCAGTCACTGCGGTGTGTTTATCCCGGGTCTTTGGGCGGGCCTCTTCTTCAAGTCTTTCGTGTGTGGCTAACTAGGGGCTGGCTGGATTTGGGCAGGTCGGCAACGAATTCTCGTCTGTCGAGGCGCTGTGGTCCCAGTTTGAGAATGTCATGGACAAGGATGTTGAAGGGGATGGCGAGGGCGAGGCCAAGCATGGAGAGGATCAGGAGTCGGAGCAGCAGCAGCAGCGACGTCGAGATGAAGATGAGGAAGAGCATAATAAGAAGAAGAATGAAGGATGAAGGGAACAGAGAGGATTGGAGATTGGTTTTTTTGTTTTCATTTTTGATACCCCCCTTTCCCCCCCCTGATAGATGAACGAGACAACACAATGACGAATTACCATGTTAACTGCTGATGTACGGTGCTGGGGAAGATGGGGGTGGCTTCAATGGCATGAACAGACTGGTTTAAAGGCTTGCATGTCACGGCAGTCACTGCATTGTTCAGTTCAGTTTAGATAGCAACGATTTCTCTTGTTCTCTGTCTCTGTGACACCAAAATCCCTTTTCCTGGTCCATGCTGGGTTTCTAGGAGGAGGCCGAATTTCTCATACTCCCCAGGTCTCTCTGGACAATGGATAAAAAAAAAAGAAGGCAAAAGAAAAAGCAAACTGTAGACGGGAGTCCCGTTATCTCCTTCGTCAAATGGCGCAGCCTCGTGGCGCATCCTCATGCGGATCTTCATGGCGCGTAGCTCATGGCATAAACAAATCCCAACCGAAATCAGACCAGACCGAAATAACAAAATAGACCAGACCAGACCAGACCAGACCGAATAAAACAGACCAAACCGATAAAATATCAAATCAGACCAGACCAACCGAGCCGAACCAGACCATGAGACTAACAGAAAAGATCAACAGAAAAGACCAAACAAATCAGACCAACAGACCAAACCGAACAGCAATAAAAACAGATCCTCGCAGCCCAAATCGGGAAAAAACCAATCCTCGTAATCTCAAATGGTGAGATGTGCATCAAAGCCAACCGCGCTGATGATGATGCTCGTCTCTCGTTCGTGGCTCATGCCTCATACCCGCAGGCCGTATGTCGTGTGCCGTGTCTCTCATGGCTCATGGCCCATTGCCAATGGCAGTAAAAAGTAGAAAGAAGATAAAACAAGGCTTTTCCGAATGCCGACGCCTGTCGCTCATGCCGCGCGGGTCAGGGGGACACTTGTCGTGTCCTTTTGGTGGAAATCCCGGGTATAGTTAGTTGCTCATTTTGGTTCTCGTCTGAGCTCCTCCATTCTTTTTTTTTTTTTTTTAATTTTTTGTTTTTCTTATTTTTTACTTTTATTATTATGATTATTTTTTTTTTTTTTTAATGTTTTGTTTTCGTTGTTTTTGTTCTCGTTGTTTTTGCTCTTGTCGCGTGCAAAAACGCCATCCATCTTGGAGTGTCCCCAAAATCAGGAAATCAGAAAAAGATGTCATCAGGGTTCTCGGGCACCATCACGTCCTCAAGAGACTCGCCGTTGAGCATGCGCAGGACCGCCCTCTCGATTTCGTTGGGCACCATGCCGTTGAGTCCAATCTTCCGAGCCTCGGTGGTCAGCTGGTTCACGAGGGCCTTCTCCCTCTTGAGCAGGTCCGTCAGCTTCGTGATGGCCTTGAAGGTTTCCGCGTGACGCGTGAGAGTAATCTCCCGAATTTCGCGCAGGTCCCGCGACACGCGCTTGTATATGGCGCGGCGGCGCTGCTCCGAGCCGCGGCGGTACCGACCGCTGGGGACGACGAGGTCCTTGATGTCAGCGGTCACCCGCTCCAGCTGGGCCGCGCGGGCTTCAATGCGGTCCCTGACAGCGGCGATGTCCTTGCACGTCAGCTGCTCGGTGTAGTTGCAGCGTTCAATGACTGAGTGCTGGTGACGGATCATTTCAAGAGCTTCTCGCGGGTCGACCCTAGCGATGGAGCGAGCATCATCGGCCTCTAGGGCTTCATTAATTTCAGTCTAGAGCAAGGGTGTGTTAGTTCAGAGTCCCCATCTTTCTACCAGCGAGGAGGGAAGAAGAGAAACTTGCCTCTGTAAATACAGTCGAGCACTCAGAGAGTTCGTCGTACCCTTCGACAGGGTCCGCGACATGGCGGTGCTCTTCCTCGAGAGCAGCCGGGTTCTCCATGTGAGCCTGCAGCTCGCGCTGCCACTTGATGATGCGGTGGGAAGGTCGATAATCTAATCATGTAGTCAGAAGAGTAACCAGAAGAAAGAGTGTGAGAATGGAGCACCCACCAGGATAGGGACCCAAGTCGTAAGACAGGGATGAGGTGCGAGATTTCGCATCGTCGTTCTCCATGGCTTTGACTTGGTCATACTCGGCCTGTTCTTGGTCCTTGAAGTCTGCGGCTTCGTCATCCTGAGCCGGGACATCGTTTTCGGGGGCTGTAACCTGGTCGTTGACAGTTGCGACCTGGTCATCTTGGGCCTTGACCTGGTCCTCGACTTGGTCATCGACGACTGCGACCTTCTCCTCGACTTGGTCATCGACAGTTGCGACCTGGTCCTCGATCTGTTCATCAACAACTGCGGACTTCTCCTCGACTTGGTCATCGACAGTTGCGACCTTCTCCTCGACCTGGTCATCCTGAGCCTGGACCTGCTCGTCGACTTGGTCGTCAATAACTGCGATCTGCTCCTCGACTTGGTCCTCAACAGCTGCAACCTGCTCATCCTGGGCTTGGACTTCGTCATCGTCAGCCGCGGGCGCCTTGTTTTCAGCAGACTTCTTTTCAAGTCGTCCAAGTGCTTCAAGATGAAGACGGTATGCCTATGAAACCCCCGTGTGTCAGCAGTCATCCCCTGGTTAAAGTCCCTAGGAATATATCTCACCTCCTTGAGGCCATCGGGGTCGACTCTAGGCGAGTCCCAGCGCTCGCAGCCCTCGGCCCAGAGGCGGAAGGTACAGGGGGAAATGCGACCTTCAGAAGGAGTACCCTCATTGTCCGAGATGTGGAACTCGTCTGCGATTAATCCGTCAACTGGGGGGAGGGAGGCAACAAAAAAGAACAAAGGGTCATCACTTACTCTTCTGACTCTCCAGGTATTCGGCCTTGTTGGCGGGTCGCGTCTTGTTGTAGATAAGCGGGTCGTCTTGGCCTGTATATTATCAGCACAGGCGTCTTCCGAGAGCGAAGAGAGAGAAAAGGGGAACAAAGGGACCGATGTCAACTAACCCTCGATGGAAACTTGGTCGTCCGCGACCTTTACCTTGCTGCTCTCGACCTGGGAGTCAACAGCTTCGGTCGGAGACTCGAGGTGGTCAACATGACCAGCACCAGTTTCCTCCTGAGCCTTGATGTGCTCGTAAGGGGGTCGTTGGACAACGAAAAACTCCTTGTTGGTTGATTCGTCCTGAACGGGAGGCGGGTCCAGGCTCAGGGGCTCGAGGTTAGCAATGACGCTATCAATAGTTAGTCAACCAGGTTCTATTGTATGCAAGAAGGGGACAAGAGGAGGGCGGCAGCACTCACCTGTTGGAAGAGCCAACGTCTTCGGCGTAGCCCTCAGGCTTGGGGAAGCTCTGGCGGCATCGGTCCATCCAGACAAAGAGGTCGCGACCGGCCAGTCGGTAAGGGCCTCGCATGGCAGTATAAGTTTTCAAGACAGAGTCAGTCACCTGCCAGGGCATGTTGTATCGAGACGAAGTGCAGCTAGGGAGGCGCTTCTTGCGTCGAAGCCGTCTGGCGCCGGGCTGGATCAGGTTACTCTGGGCCATGCCCCAGACGCGCTTGGCAAGCGCTCGTCCCGCGAGAGTGTTGGCCTCGGCCTCGGCCTCGGCAGTCTCGGCGGTAGCAAGAGTATCGTCGCTGTCCTCGAGGGACTGGTCACTTGCGTTCTTGGAGTTGTCGTCTTCGCCGTCAAGCTGCTGCTGCGCGGGGGCAGCCTCAACAGCAATGTCATCACCCGGAATTGTCTCATCGGGCTTCGCGACAGGCTCGTCGTCTTTGTTCTCTGTGATGACGCGCTCGACAATGTCGGCGCTCTCGTATCGCTCAATTGTGACAATGGTAGCGTCTTCGACGGTGACTGGCTCCTCGTCGTGAATAGAAGTCTGGGGTTCGGCGCTGTTGGCCTCCTCCTCTTCGTATTCTTCATCGAACTCATACATTGAATAGTCATCGAGTGAGTAGTAGGCGGGTCGTCTGATGATGACGGTCCCGGTGTCGGAAACAATAGAGGTGTCGCCGTTGTTGTCGGCTTCACCGTGGTTGGCAGATGGGAAAGCGGAGCGAGTCTGACTCTCGAGGAGGTCCGACCCTTCAAACATACCGTGAGTGGCATTGAGCCCGCGCCCGACATGGGCGATACCCACCTTGAGGGGAGAACCTGCAGGTTCGGGCATCTCATCGAGGACGTCGAGAACCGCGAGGTTTCTGGCGCCCTTGCCGGTAGGGTCCGACTTTGCTCGCTTGTGGAGCTTCTTACCAGACTTAGTGTCAAAGATGATGCTCCAAGCAGACCTCTTTTCCTTGTTCTGGACAATAGTCCCGTTGTTGTGGCCGATGGGGTTTGATTCTATCAAGGCAATATGGGTTAGGATTCGCGTCGCCGACCGACAAAAACAAAAGGGTGTTTTGAGGCATGCTTACCAGTCAGTTTGGACCACGAGTCGCGGTCGAGCTTGGGCTTGATACGGCCTTGGTTCTTGGTTAGCATAGCCGCCGTGATATATGTAGCCCTGGTCCGTGGACGTGATGCATCACCAACAACAGGGGCACTTACTGAGGATGTCCTCCTTTGTCTTCTTGAAAAGACCCGACATCTTTGTCTCTTGGGCAGTGTTGCCACCTGCGGCGATGTCAGTGGGGTGGCCCGCGTGCTGCCATCGCGTCTTGTTTCCCGTGAACTTACCATGCTTCGCCTTGGTCGCGTCGTGTCGACTCTTTGGCAGGATGCCAGAAATCCACTTGCCGCTCCCAAGAGCCGCAGGTGCGGATTCGGACAACCGCATCGTCGCGATGACGGCGAGGTTGATGATTCTGATGAGGTTGATGATGCTTATGAGGGATATTGGTGAGGTTGGGTTGAGGTTGGTGAGGTTGGTGATGTTGGGTTGAGGTTAGTGATGATGTTGAGGTTTGGTGTTGTGGGAGGTTTAGGAAAAGAAGGGGATCAAAATATAGGCCAAGTGTACTAGCGTGTCATTGCCGTGGGTTGAAGTGAATGTTTGCCTCCAGGTGGGCAACGCGGGTTGGCAACGGGGGGTCGGAGGCTGCCCGCGATAGGAGAGATACGGTGGCCAACTGGCAGGCACTGGCAACGGCCGGCACGGGCTGGCAGCGACCGTCAAGGACTGGCAAGGATTGGCATTCACTAAACCAAGCCGCCGCATTGATTAAAAACTTCTATAGCTTCAATAGATGAACTACCAGACTCATACTTGCATATCAGACATGGTCTCGAGAACCCCCCCTGACTCCCTCACAAAGCCCCTATCTTACAGTGCCTACCGACCGACCTAGCAAGTCGTCGAGAATCTACAACATCTAGAAAGGATTGGCATTCACTAAACCAAGTCGCCGCGTTGATTAAAAGTTTCTATAGCTTCAATAGATAAACTACCAGACTCATACTTGTATATCAGACATGGTCTCAAGACCCCCCCTGACTCCCTCACAAAGCCCCTATCTTACAGTGCCTACCGGCCGACCTAGCTAGTCGTCGGAAATCTACAACATCTAGATACCCACAGACACACAGGCATACCCATTCATAAGTCTACTTCTTCCCCTTGCCCTTCGTTCCCGCCGCCTTGGCCCTGGGTCTGCCTCGCTTGGGCTTCTCCTCGCCATCGTCGTTTGCCACAGCAGCCTTGCTCGATTTCTTAGCCTGCTTCTTCTTGGGTTGCTTGATGTACTTGTCTTTCTTGAAATCGATCTCATCGTCGTCCTCATCAGCCTCGGCTGCTTCGACGAGCTCTGCATCGTCATCCTCGACAGCCTCTTCGAGGTCGGGCACTTCCTTGGGCTGTGCCTTGGGGGCCACCACGTTGCTGGCTTTCATGAAAGGAACGGGGTGGCTCATTGCGTTGTACCTGAACAGTCAGTATTGGTTATCAAAAAGGAGGACAGTGCACTTACGTCCGGGTGAAAGCCGCCTTTGTCTTCGTCTCGATCTTGACACGCTCCTCGTCCATCGGCCCGACCCCCAGCTCCTGGATGGAATCAAAGTCCTCTCGGGTCAAGAAGTAGCTGTCCATGATATCAATCACTCCACCGACCGCATCGTTGCCCTCGAGCTGCAGCCGGTTGACAAGCTGGTTCCACATGACAGGCAGATACTGCTGGCGAATCTCGTTGTGATCGCCAGAAGACCTAAGCCGCATGTGAGAGTGGATTTCACGGATGTATCTGCCCAACTTTCCGGCCTTGCTGTTGTTGCCAAGCCAAGAGGTGAAGTTCGATCCCATCAATTGTCCGGCAATAAAACTGGCTGGCCGAACCGTGCTCAAAACGGCATGGGTTGGCATGAGACTCCACTGCTGTTGAGAACCGTGGATCATGCGGTCGACCAGATCTCCATCGCTGATGCTCTCGGCGGCTTTGTCGAATAGCTCGAGAGCTTTAAGGTCGTGTTCTCGTCTGGTGTACCCCTTTCCGTTAAGAGCCATTGGCTTCGTCCTGAGGTAGTTTTCCTGGATCATGAGGAAACTGAATTCATGGTCGTTGAAATAGAGCTCAATCTTGTCGTTCAACGTCGACTTGCTAGCAGGCGCAAAGAGTCCGCCAGCCAGCATCTTCTGGCAGATATCCCACGGCTTGAGAATGACATGCTTCTCCCATGCCTTTGACATCGCCTTGCTCTGGTCGAAATCCATGCTTGTCTGATCCAACTTGGCGGTTGAAATCATGTTGATAATCTGTCGAATATCCTTGTTACTTCCCTCGATGAGTGCATTCACCACAGAAGGGGGTATCTTGAGACCTTCCCTGTGGCAAATGGTCATGATACGGGATCGCACTTGATCCACGGTTGGCCGGTTGAACCGAACATCGAAGGCCACATGATCAAAAGGCTTCATCTTCGGGAGTCGTCGCTCGTTGCAGATCAAAATCAGAGGAACCTCGGTCTTCCTGCAAAATTTTGCCAGGGCACCAACGCCACCCCGATCACCCGCAGACATGCCGTCCACCTCGTCCATGATGAGAACAATCTTCTTCTTGGTGGCATCGATATCTTTGCCGTCGCTAGCAAAATATCCGAGAAGTGATGTATTGTTCATGACATCACTCACTCCAGCCTCGACGAGTTTCTTGCTTCGGGTGTCGCTGGCATTGCTCTCTAGGACGTCGTATCCTTCCAGCTTCGCAGCTAGATGAGCAGCTGTCGTCTTGCCAATCCCAGGGGGGCCGGAAATAATGACTGCGCGCTCGCCACCCATCCCGTCGGCACCTCGTCGCTGGAAGTTATACTTTTTGGACTTTGGCCAATTCCTAAGCCAGTTTTGGATCTTCTCGACTTGGGCTTTGTTACCACAGATGTGACTAAGCTGTGTCGGGGCGTACTTGGATGTTAGCAGCTGTACGGGATGGGCGGGTTCCTTTCCGACAGATGTCGTGCGTCCGGACGCCGCCGCTTTCTTTGCAGCTTCGGCCTTCCGAGCCTTTTCTTCGGCCTCCATCTCCGCCGCCTGCTGCTTCACCTTCTCTTCGTCCGCCTTCTTCTTCTCTTGAGCCTTCTGGGCTCCTTTTCCGCCACCTCCATGTGCGGGGAGCTTGCGGATAAGGTCAAACAGGCCGTTCTCGTCAATCGTCTTGATGCCGTGAGACTTGATCTTGGAGAGTTTGCTGGGCCCAGCATCCCCTCCGAGAACCACAAAGCTTGTCTTGCTGCTTGGCTGGCCAGTGACTTTGCCGCCATATCTCTTGACCAAAGCCTGGGCCTCGTCACGGCCAATGGTCTGCAAAACGCCGGTGAAGACAAAGCTGAGGCCGGTGAGACACTCGTCTTCGCCCTCCGGGAGGTCGACCGCCCCTTGTGCTGGTTGAGCAGTTGCATTCCCGCCACCGAATGCGTTCTTCCGCCAATCAAACTTGGCATTGGGATCTTTTGGTGGTGGCGTAGGAGCCCGTACAGTAGCAACACTGTTGAGAATGTCTTGAATCTCAGCGTCCTCCGGTTCATCCTTCTTTGTTGTCCGAGGCGCTCGGGGTTTCGCAGGGGCGGCCTTCTTGCGCGGAATCTCGTCCTCTGACTCCTCAGAGTCGTCTGCAGGAGATTTTCTCTTCTTGCTTGCCGACGTGGCCTTGGATTGTGTTTGCTCATCTTCATGGTCCTTTCTCACAGCAGACGGGCGGCCACGAGTAGCAACTCGCTTGGCTTTGGGAAGCACCTCATCCTCCGACTCGTCCTCCTCATAGTCATCATTTTTTCGCTTGCTACGACCCTTGATATCAGCAGCAAAGATATCGTCGTCGTCGTCGTCGCCATCATCCATAAAAGCGTCTGCATCATCATCTGCCGCATAGCGTGAGTAAGAGCTTGTGGTCTTTCGCTTAGCTGGGCTTGTGCCGTTCTTTGTGTGGGCTGCAGGCTTCGAGGCTGCAGGCTTGCCTCGGGGACTCGACCGGACCGGGACCTCGGACTTGACTGCAGGCTTTTTGGGGGTCGTCGAAGTCGATGGTTCGCTGCTCTTTGTGGATGCAAAGTAGTCGTCGGCGGAGATAGCCACACCTTTGGGCTCATCCCTGAATTAGGTCAGAAAGAGGGGAATCAACATCCGAGAAAAGGAACGAACTTTGCTTTCTTTCTAGGCGCAGGCTTGACCTTGGCCGGCTGTTTCACTCTACCCCGGGTCAGGATGACGCAAAATAAGACGGGAGAATAGGCACATACTCGGCAACCTCGTCCTCATCGTCCTCGCTATCTTCAACCACCTTCCGATCTTCAATTGAATGTCAGCACAGTGCTCTAGAGAAACGTAAACTGCAACATACTGGTGCGCCTGGACTTGGCCGGCTCCTCGGCCTTTTTGGGTGCTGGTTTTTTGGGTGCAGCGCCTCCTTTGGGTCCAAAGAAGGACCGGATATCGGCAGGCATTTCGGTGGATGATTTCTGCTTCAATGTCGATTTATCGGGGACATCAGAGCTCTTTTATATACATGCGTGAGTGTTGCCTAGGTAGGCGAGGGTGGTTGTGCTGGGTACAGATCCCAGGCAATTGGTGAAGCAGCCTAGAAAGTCGAGTCTGGTGACGTGCACGGTGGCTCCTACCTGACGCGAAGCTGACGCGAGATCCGTGACTGCCCGGAGGCTACCTACCTAAATTGGCCTCTGAGGTGGGGCCTTGGTTTTCAGGCCACAACACCTCGCCCTTGTGGGCATCGGGAAGTTTTTCTGGAGCACCCGTCGACCGAGGCAGCGTCAAGACGACAACTTCGATCACCGCCATGAAGCCCGCCAACACATGGGCATTGGTCAATGCCTTTCAGGGCTTGAAGATATGCGCCCTCTCTCCCTTGCGGCAATTCCGTGCCCCAATTCAACAAAGCTCGAGGACGCTTGATGCGACACGACAACTCCAAAATGTCCGCGCCTTCTCGACGACCTCCTCGATGCTGGGCAGTTGGCTCGAGCCTAATCTGAACCGGAAGAAGAAGATGGCCAAGGGTCGTCCGCGCGTGGCTACTGGAGGCTCGACGAAAGGAACGACGGTTATCTGGGGCGACTACGGCCTACGAATGACGGACCACCACCGCAGAATCAGCGCCAAGCACTTGAAGATGGCCGAGGACACCATCAAGGTGCGGCTCCGAGGGCAGAAATATCGATTGTACAAGCGGAAGTGCTGCAACGTTGGTGTCTACGTCAGTGGTAACGATGTGAGAATAGCTCCCCAGATGCTCGATTGGAACCTGAGACTCATTGCTTGACAGATGCGTATGGGTAAGGGTAAGGGATCTTTCGATCACTGGGCAACCCGAATGGCTGTAAGCCAGATCTTGTTCGAGATTCGAGGACGACTTCACGAACAAGTCGTAAGGGATGCCTTCCGCTTGGCTGGCAACAAGCTGCCAGGTAATGATACTGGCTCATTCTCCCGTAGGCTTGAACTAACGAATCATAGGCCAGTGGGAGTTTGTGAAGAGGGGGGAGGCGCCCATGGTTGGAATTACGAAACTGGATGGCGTGACGTTGGAGGAGTTGAAGAGGCCTCGACGAGAAATTGCTCCCATCGAGCTGCTGGAAACTTCTTCCACTCCGGCTGAGACCCAGGGTAGAAGCACTTCAGCGGCCTCGCCCTCCGTTTAAATAGTACTTTTTTTTTTACGAGACATTGACACCGTGTACATTAAAGAGGTGTAGGGCTGCGTTGTAAGCTTGTACGAACAGTATTTAAGAAGTGCCAACTCTAAGTTAGAACATCAAGGCGTCAATCGGCTTGTCTTCGACTAGACGTAACTTGAAGTTGCGTCTCTGTTTATTAGATTTGCCAGATCAATGAAATTAAGGCACGGCCAGATCAAGACTCGAATATTATGGCAGCATCGTGACTTTACCCAAGGTAATGAGTAAGTGCTCCAAGACCAATCGCCCTGTTTGTTGCCTGCTAGACGACGCAAAGTAGGGGCCGTGGCACGGGCCACCTCAAGCTCATCCACTTTACGCGACAACGCGTCTTCCCGCAACCCCAAAAAGCTGCGTCCCTGACGAATTCCATCACCCGAACAAGCAAACTTCCACGATGGCGCTCATTGTCGACAAGCACCGGCCGCGGTCGCTAGAGACCCTCACATACCATCAGGAGCTATCGGACCGGCTTCAGTCTCTTGTAGGGAGTTGAGCAGCCAATCAACCAGACACCGCTAACTTTGCCCTTCCCGCAGGCCCAGAGCGGCGACTTCCCCCATCTCCTCGTCTACGGTCCCTCGGGTGCTGGAAAGAAGACGCGAATAGTGGCGACGCTAAAGGAGCTCTATGGGCCAGGCGTGGAGAAGATCAAGATCGATGCCCGAGTGTTCCAGACGTCGAGCAACCGGAAGCTCGAGTTCAACATCGTCGCCTCGATCTACCACCTCGAAATCACGCCGTCCGATGTGGGCAACTACGATAGGGTTGTCATCCAGGACCTCCTGAAGGAGGTTGCCCAAACACAGCAGGTCGACCAGTCGGCGAAGCAACGGTTCAAGGTCGTGGTCATCAACGAGGCGGATCATCTCACACGAGACGCGCAGGCCGCCCTGCGACGGACGATGGAAAAGTACTCGCCCAACCTGCGGCTGATTCTCTTGGCGAACTCGACTGCCAATATCATTGCGCCGATTCGCTCGAGAACTCTGCTGGTCAGGGTGGCAGCACCAACCCACCAGGAAATCTGCAATGTGCTGGCCGTGTCAGCCAAGAAGGAGGGCTGGCCGGTAGTCGCGGGCCTGCACCAGCGAATAGCAGAAGAGAGCGGACGGAACCTGCGGCGGGCGCTTCTCATGTACGAAGCCGTACATGCGCAAAAGTACGTCGTCAACTTGTGGGAGCGTTTCGGCCGAAATATGTCAGCACTAACCCGAGGCACAGTGAAAAGGTCACAGACAGCACACCCATCCCTCCCGCGGACTGGGAGGCCCTCATCGGGCAGATCGCAAAGGAGATCTTGGAGGAGCACACGCCGGCCAGGATCATGCAGGTGCGGTCCAAGCTATACGACCTGTTGACCCACTGCATCCCTCCCACCACCATTCTCAAGACGCTGGCGTTCAAGCTCATCGCCCTCATTGACGATGGTCTGAAAGGTGAGGTGATTCAGTGGGCAGCATTCTATGAGCATAGGGTCAAGACGGGCACCAAGGTCATCTTCCATCTGGAGGCGTTTGTAGCAAAGTTCATGAGGATCTTTGAGATGTACTTGATGAGTATGGACATGTAATGGTAGTAGCACAGGAAGCGGTTGGCGTCAAGGTCTATGTAGCTCAAACGTACGGGAGTTAACAGAGTGTCATATCAATCATGCTGGTACCGTCCGCTCGGGACATGGTTTTCACCGCCTGTCGCCTTGGCAGACGGTGCAAAGGGGGCGAAAAAGGAGAAGAAACCTTGCAAGAACCCAGCTTGGCGAAGGGGGATAGCCAAGACGAAGGCTTGGGACTGAGGGGACATGATCAGCTACCTAGCCTGCCTAGCCAACCCCCCTTTCAGGTTCCATCCTCGCGGAGCCCCCAGACTGAGTGAGGGGTTGATGATTGAGCGGGGAAGGGGGAAATGGGGAAATGGAACCTTGTTTAGCAACGGCCTGCCCTGGCTATGCAGCTAGGACACATGGAAAGACGAAGCTTTGGGGGCTGTTTAGGGCTAGTTTGTCCAGCTCTTCGCAAGGCATTGGTAACTAAATGTTGCGGCAACATGTTCTGGATCCCGAACCGATGGCTCGCGGTGGCGAGAGATCACATTAATTGCCCGATACGGGAGCAAATTCAGCTTTCGGTTGAGTTCCGTGCCTCGATCATAATGACCCCTCAGCTAGAAGTTAATCTCTAGAGGTTGGTCTGAAGGGATGTACAGTACAGTATGTGTGTGTGGTGTATCCGGATGTGTGGTGACGCGGAGCTTTTGAGCAATAGCCGCGGGAACTCGAGGCTTCGGCTGGATGAGAGGAGGAGTCGAGTCAAAGACTGGATGAATCAAATCACATGCGCCAGGGAGGAAGGAAGCTTCAGATACGGGCATCACTGACGAACATCTCGGTCGAATACCGAAGGCGACGGCCAGACGGCATCCCTCCCTTCTATATCCCCACCATTGCTGGCCGCCAAGCTGTTCTGGACGCCGGGAGATCCTGAAGACCTTGACGTATGGATTGTGGCTTAGAAGATTGTCAAGCCACGCCCATGATGCAAGCTCCTGTGGCTTCGGTTCAAGAGAGACGTCTTTGGCCCGAACGTTGGGGACAGCCCGGGCATGGAGCAGGGGTCGGCGATCAAGGGG
>JABFEP010001407.1:0-14392 GCA_013618265.1 Fusarium albidum
CTCCCCGCCCAGAGGCCTGGCCGTAGCAAGCCCAGCCCTTTAGCCTCGAGCCGACGCCCGCGCCCCCCATGACCGCGAACGCCGCTGTAGAAACCCTCACCACCTTTGGAGATTTTTTCTCAAACCAGGTCCCTGATGCTGCTGCTGATGACGCCTCAAGTCTGCTGCAGCAGGAGGATAACCACAGACTGCTCTTAGATGACGAGGGTGGGCTGGCATGGGAAACAAGCGTAAGTAACAAGCACAAGTCTACTTTCTTGATAACCCCCTTCTTGAAAAGCACAATTTGCTGACTCGAGACCTCTCCGTTACGCAAATCCAGGTCGACTTTCCTTGCCCCGGAACCGCACTCTTCTCGCCGCCAGACTTGGGCCAGGGGCCGCCGCCTCTCACACGCCGAACTCAGCCCAAGGCGGATACCCCTCGACCTCGAGAGGCGAAAAGACCCGAAACAAGAAACGCCAACCGGCAGCGGCAACAGCAAGAACAACAACAACTGATCGACGATCCAGAGGAAGAGCCTCACATTCCCTCCTTCCACGACTATACCTGAAAACCACAAAACACTGCCATATATAGGGAGTTGAGCTTGGAGAGGTGGCACATTTGGTGTTGCCTTTCCTTTCTCTATCCCATTCCTTTGCAGACTACCTGGCAGGCCCCGTCCCTGTCTTGTCTACTTATGTAACTGGGAGAGAGATTTGGGTAAAAAGCCAACCAAATTTGGAAGACCAAAGTGGTCACTCGTTACGGGAGAGGATTCGACCGCCAACTCTCTTGAAGCTGATCTCTGGAAGCTTAAGAGGCGCAACTCTGCTGGGTGGCCAGAGGTAGCAGGCAGATTTTGATTACTAGAGCAGGTGCAACTGGCTGTGGGAATATCGAGAAGGGATCCGGAGCTAGCAGAGGATATCTAGTTGGATACTTAGTTGGGCGAATAAGCTCGCTCTGTTGACCTAGAAGCGCTATCGCAACCCTGAAAGTTATGTGTGCCAGTGAGATCGAGACATGCCTCCTTGCATGGCCACCCTGAATGATAAAGTCCCCGTCAAGCCTCACGTTCGACACCCGGTCCTTCTTTATATCTCCTCATCTGCTTCCTCTTATATCAACGCGCCCGCTAGAACCTTCCAACAGGGTATCTCGTGCATGTAGAAACGAACAGACTTCCGCGTAAACCTCTTCAGATAGCTTCCCCCTCGTAATCATCATGTCTTTTCATGTCTTGGATGGAGCTCGAGAAAGAAAAACAAAACCCAGCACCGAGTCCTTGTTCCCAACTTTAGTCAAATCGTATGTGTAAAAAAGAAATTAAATATGCCGCGAAAAGAGGCGCCGCTGCGGCGCCGAAGGGGTCTGGTCGAGAGGGGACGAGAGGGTCGAGAGAGAGGCAACATAGTCTTTCAAACTATAATCATGACATTCCGCCGGGCGTCAGCCTCCTCGAGCGGGAACTGGTAGACGAAGCGGAAGAGGTCGCGGAGGTAGACGTATCGTTGAGAACTCTTGATCATCATGTGGATGCTCTTGGCCATCTCCTGGGCCGAGACACGTTTGCCCCGGGCGGGCAAGACATGGTGACGCGGGATGATGGCGTCGGTGAGTACCGAGTTCTTGTACTGTGCCAGCAAGGTCGAGTGGGACATCATAGGGCCAAACGACCCGGGAGGGAGCTCCTGCACGAACTTCTGCAGAGCTGAAGAAGCAGCCTTGGGGTCGTGAATGGCGTCGCGGCTGAAGCCCAGATTCATGGCGGCTCGGAGGACAAGGCATTTTGCCCGTGTCACATTCGCGTCTTCAGCTGCGGCGGTCGTCGTTGCTGTGCTGGAAGTCCGGGTACTGCTCTTTGAGTAGCTCGAGAGGTTGGAAGCACTGCTCGACCACCGACCCCCACGGCTGGTGTCGCTGGTGGTTCCGAGGACGAGGATGTTGGGCATCGTGGGCGAGCGGCTCTGGGGGGAGATGGGCGTGTCCTCAAATTCGGTCACAGGAGTTTCGGGAACTGGCAGCGCTTTTCTCGGCTTGTCATCTTGGCGAGCACTCTTGAGGCTGTCGTTTCTCGAGTGAACCGACGACGGATTTGATGCACGGCTCTGTCGACCACTCTGATCCATGAGATGGTTAGAGAAGCCTTGGCCTGGTCGAGGAGTTCCCTTGTCAGGGCGAATCTGGGCCCAGCCATCCCGGAATACGTCGCACAATTCCCAACAGGCCTGAACTGTAGAGCTCAGCAGCTCCTCGTCGGGGGGTCTGCCATCACGCCTGTTCTGCCGTAGGCTGAAGAGCATCTCCGCCAGGGACCAGCTTGCCCTGAGCAATTGGTCCGTCTCTTCGGCCAAGTCGCTGCGTTGCTTCATCAGGCGATGGCACAGGGCAATGTAAAAGTCCAATGTCCGCTCCCTAAACTCTTCAGGCAAGCCGCCATCCTGAGCACTATACAGACTAACAAAATGTCAACAACAGGAATCCCTGGTGGCTCATGTATACGAGACTCACTGATTGTTGAGCTCGAAGCTGACACGCAAAACCGAGTCGGCCGTTTCGTCGTTGCGCTGGCGTATATCGAAAAGTGCTTGGCAGAAATCCCGGCATAGATCGATGTTGGCCCTTGCGTTGAAAGAAGTAGCGTCTTGGTCTCGATTGTCATAGAGCCGTTGGCATAGCTTCCAGCATGTCCTCCATGCCTTTTCATGCGCATCGGGGATGCCGGATTTGGTGAAAACCCGAGTACGGTGAATCGAGCTGAGCTTGGAGAGACTGTTGCACAGAGTCCAGCACTCGGTCAGGGCGGTTCGTAAAGTGGCGATCTCGTCTTGTTGATGAGGCATTGACATGATTTCTGATTCGTAGTCTTCGTCGTCGTCGTCGTCATCGTCGCCCTCGGCCTCGGTCTGCTCCTCGATTTCTGGGACTATCAGCACAAGAACTCTGGGCTGTGGCAAGGTCTCAACCCACTCTCAAGGCTGCTCGTGCTGCTCGAGCGCAAGCGGGCACCTTCATCCAGCATGGTCTGCAGATCTTGGGCCCGAGGCGTTGCACTGTCTAGGTTGTACCGGACAGGGTTGACGTCGGTGGAAATTGGCGGACGGGCTGGAAGCGCCGATGTCTGGTGAGGAGTCAGTACCTGCTGCTGAAGAAGCCGGGCTGGAGATGCAGACCCTCTCGGGAGTCCCGTTCAGAGCGGCTAGGCTTTCGTGATTGGCCCTTGGGGATACCCTCCCTGGTGGTGATTCCTTCTGTTGGGCTGGAGGTGCTGGAGCAGCCTATATTGCGTCAGTGAGTTGACTCGCCCTTGGCTGGTTGTCTAAAGAAAAGCTTACCCAGCTCGCAAAGCTCTCGGGGGCGTGAATGACAGACACAGCCTCCTCAGTGCTGGCCTGGCGCATGGTGTCTGGGATATTAGTCGCAAGCATCAAGAGCTGCATGGCAGAGTCAGTGATTTGGTTGATCATTGGGACACATGTTCGGGTCCTGTGAACCGACCTCGGAGCGGCGATCCCTTGCAATAGTTTCTCTATGGACATCCTCTGATACATCGTCCTCGATCTCGGTCGTCTCGGTGCCATTGGACGTGACTGGCGACGGGCCAACGATGTCGCTGGGACTCAGCAAATTGAACGAGCTGCTCGACATGCGATTGACCGAGTTGGGTCGCAGAGAAGCCGAGTCGGTGGCTGGAGGAGGGGAGGAGCTTCCATCATGAGTTAGCAAGAGGGCTCGCGCATCCGAGTTGAAAGCCTGGCCAGCTGCGAGTGTGGTCTAGTCTACTCACAGTACTCGGAATGGAGAGCGGCGGCTCTCCGAGTCCATGGGCGCAGACATGTCTGACTGGGGATAGGTGAAAGGAAATGGCAAGCTCCCAGTTGATGACCTCAGAGGGGCTTCGAGGGCCATGGCGGGATGTGACGGGAGGGGGGAATTGTCGAGCAGCGACGCGGGGACTTGTCGAATGCTCCAGCGCACTTATTAAAGGTCGTGAGTTGAAGCGGCGCAGGCCCGGCACGAGAATGCCTCGTAGGCTCCGTGTTGCGGAGACGGCAAGGTTGAACTGGACGATGCCGACTTGGATGCAGCGTCTGAATTCCGAATAGCTAGCAGCTAGCTGTCGGTGGTGGTGAGAGGCGAAGCAAGGTCTTGTTGTGCGGCCAGTGAAGCGGCCCGTGGCCTGAGATGCGGCCGTCCAGTACCAAGGCCGGTCGGCTAGCCAGTTGGCGCAGCTGCTTTGGGAGGGACCAGACCAGAGGGGAAAGAGAGGGCTGAGCAGCTCGAGGCGGATAAGAGACGCCGATATCCAAGAAGAGCGCCCAGCGACTATTCCAGAAGCGAGGCAAGCAATTGTCGGAACGGGGAACCAGCTCACCAGAATGCCGGGTCGAAGGAGTGAGAATGGGCGAGATGGAGGGCGGGAGGTTTAAGAACGAGGCAACTCACGGAATAAGTCGAGTGGAGGGTAAAGCCAAAACCAAAAAGATGGAGGGCCGGCGGTTGCAGCGACGGACTGAGGCATGCAGACGTCGTCGGACAGGGGTTGGGAAGCCATGGCCTGGGCATGGAAGGCCCCCTTGTAAATTGTAAATGGGGCACGCCCAGCCCTGTAACCTGCTGCTTGGGCTGCCAGCCCGAGAGGAAGTAGCTACTGCCTAGTTGGGAATGTAGCTTCTGTTACAGCTCCTGCAGCGAGGGGCAGGCACAGCATTAGCAGGCTAGACTCGGAGGGTCTTGACCCTTGGCACCTGCGAGAAGCTGGCTTTGGATCAGCCGGCTTCATTGCTACCATGAGTTGCGTGCGTGCGTGTTCTGTCTGGGGCCGGAGCTGCGGCCTGCGCTTGTCGGGACGCGATAGTTGGCGCGGCGGGCGGGAACCACAAGAGACGTTCCCGTGAATCCCGTCCATGGGACATGTTCGAGAAGGCTACCTAGGTACCTACGCTACGTGTCTCGGCTGCAGCGATAAGGCTGTCTTGAATGAGGTGTCTTTTGGTCTTGTTATATCTAAGAAGACCAAGATGATGAGCTGTAATTTGTAACAGCAACCCACCCCATCAACTTGGAGCATCAATTGTCGAGCATGAGAGAATGAGAGAGACGAGGAACCGACCAGCCCGGAAAAGACAGACCAGGATCTTGATGAATGGGGGCGTGCGTGGCGGGATGGGAACGAGATGGGTGTGGGAAACTGAACTGGGAATTGACGGAGCTGGTACGTAGTGGAGGGGCTCTGCGGCTAAGACTCGACCTGTGACAGGCCCTCCCGCCAGCCCAGTATCTTTGCCAATTGAGCTGTGTGCTGCCGAGACGGAGGGTGGACTGGTGGACCAGCTGTGGATCGACGAGCAGTTGGGCGTAAGCTTGTGAGCAGGCAGTTATCTAGAGGCTTTTGGGGAGAGGGTTGGAGTTGGGGGCCATGAGAGGGAGCATTGTATTGCCTTTTCTTATTGCCAAGGGGGAAAGAACTTAACGGGAAATGCCCGGGTTCAAGGAGAAAGCGTCAAGGTAGCTTGGACACGAGGCAGCCAGGCCAATATCCGTAATCTGTAGTAATATCGGGTGCGGAAACGACAAGACACGAGGTGCAGGCTCGGATGGGTGGATGGAGCGGCTAGTAGACGTCCAACGTCCCTTTTCCCATCTGCCATTCTAGCTAGGTCCTAGGCCGGGAGACGGGGCGGGAGAATAGGGTGTGGTCAATGCAACCTTTTTCCCAACTGCCTCATGGAGGTAGCTTGTAGTTGGGTGCGACTGAGCTCGTGAGAAGGACAAGGATCGAATCAATTGGATGCAACTGAGACAGGCAGAGAGACTGACTAGGCTCGGCGAGAGGAATCAATTTTGAACCCCCATCTCCAGCCATCGTGCTGCACACCAAAATATCGATGATGAATCAGAGGGCCGTTGAGACAGAGAAACTCAGTACAGAGAGGTAATATTTCTTCCATAACCTCCATCCATGGCCAGTCAAGACCCTGGCTAGCTCGTGGAGGGGGATGGGCGTGGCTTCTCTGTGGCCTCCTAACCCGTGGGGCTGCATCAAATGGGACAGGCGTCGGCGCTTAACTCACGGTGGGACTGGTCAGTCCTCCGCAAGTCCCTCCACTCCATCGCTTCCACCAACGACTCGCGTCCTGTCCAATTGCTCAGCCTGGACTTGGCCCAAGATGCATCGTCAATAACCGTCAACTCCATGCTGAGCTCAACTGCATCTGCACCGCACCGCACCGCACCGCACCGTACCGGCACGGAATGTGACACTCTCTTGACCTCTATCCCAATGACCCATCTCCTCGGCCAGGACGGACTAATTTCCATCGCAATCAGCCTGAAGTCACCACGGCTTTCCAGCTGCAGGATGGGGGATGAGATGAATGCGAGCGAGTTCAGGTCTATGCTCCGTCAATGCTTTTTCCCATCCAAGACATTGACCGCAATGCACTTTGGCATACTCGACTGTCAGGTCAAGTTATCCAGGACGGCCCAATGCGGCCCATCGAAACTTTGATCAGTGACCGTTTTGTCTTGTTTCGTTTCGGAAGCAATCGAGCCCGCCATGTCCGTTCTGGCCGCTCAAGATGCGACCCTTCCCTCCACCTCAACATGTGGATACCCACCTAGCCTGGTGCGCAGGCAGGCAAGCAGGTCCCATCTGGAATCCCATCCCACACTCTGGGGCCCGTGGTCGTGCTCTTGACGCCCTGGGCGCGTAAGGGCACCACCTGGCTGCCGGTTGAGCCAGTCACTGGCCGCCATCTTTATTCCCAGCAGTCTGGTCCCGGGCGGCTTTGGCAACGCTAAAACGGACTTGGTGGCTCCACTAGCCGGGGTCGCAGGAGCGGCCTCCCTCACGCAGACAAGCAGAGTGAGTCTCTCTCAAGCACTCAGCGCGCCCTCTCGCCTTCGTTGCTTTGTTCTTGATATTTAATCTTGAGCTGAAGTTGGTGGCTCTGCTGAAGAGTGCTGGAGTGAGACCTGCTTGTCAGGCTCCGGCCTTCTACTGACTGATGCTCAGATCTTTTACGTAACTGTTGCTATTCATGGCTCATGGTGAATAGGTTCGCTACTGACACCTCTCGATCTAGGAGTTCCCAGGGATCTAAGCCGTGGCATACGGATAGAGAGCGGCACATTACCGCCCACGGAAGCATCGCTTGTCGGTCCAAGAGCCATGGGCCATGGCTTATGGGCTGGGTTGTTGGTTGCTCACGGGCTCTTTCCAAATCCAATTTCTCGCAGTCATCCAGGCATTCTATTAGCGCGGTGACAGCTCCAATGCCTGTTGCGTCGTTTCACTTATCACAGCGCTAGACAGATTGTCGGAACCGCCTAGCGATCCCCCAACCCATCCTGCCAGGCCTGCCATCCACGCGGTGCGGGGACCATTCGTCGTCAGCCCGTCGGCCACTATGCGATCCTGGCGATCTACTCTTGGTAGTCCCAGGAGTTTGTCTTCCGAGGAGAGCATTCTCTCTAGCCTTTTTCAATTCAAGTCAGGGAAAGCCTAAAAGAGACAAGCTTGGCGTGGGCTTTTCTCCCCTCCGGAACGCATCCCGGGCTCCACATCCGAAAGAACCCCGGAGGCCCGGACGCTGTTACCTTGTAGGCTGTCCAGTATTGCCTATTAACGTAATTCGACTTGTGACTTGTTACTTGTTGGTCCCAGCAGCAAGTCGCTCGAATCCCTTGCGGAGCACAGCCGGCCCATTCAACATTTCGAGCCAACAAGTCCGCAGCACGAGAAACAAGCGACCATATGGCGGTGGGCTCACGGCGAGGAAGCGAGGCTATCGAGAAGAGGGCGGAGGAGCAAAGTGCATTGCATATAGCCGCCAGCGCGGCCTGATGATCTGAACCCCCTGGGATTTTGGCGCGGTATTCCCGCATAGTGTCGTCTAACCCGATGACTCAACTGATCCTCTTCTGTCACCTTTGCCGACTGTTGTTGTTGTTGCTGTTGTTGGTTGTTGGCTCTGAACACAACCAACGCGATCGGCGGGCATGAGCCATGCTACGTATCTCGTCTGACCACCCCGGTGCGGCAAATCCTGCTCATTGTTCGGTATCCCATGACCCGTGTAGTTCTCGTGCCGAGGGGAAACAGGAAACAAGAGAGAGCTCTTCCCCCCTCTCTCAAAACTACCGAAGGGGCCGCTTTCATTATGTGGGAGGATGTCTTGTCAGCGTTTTGCCTTGTCATGACCAACCAACGAGAGAGAAAAAGACACTTGCCACTGTCAGCTAGACAGACCCTCCATTCCATTTTCCATCCTGCCGATAGGGCGACCCGACTCTTTGGATAGGTCAAACGGGCAAGACCAGGGTGGCGGGCCTCAGGTTCCAAGACCTCTCATTGGTTGTGAGCAGGTCCAGCCTTGATGACTTGGAAGGGTCAAGTTGATGCTTCCTTCTCTCTCTTATTCGTCAACCGGTCGCCGAGATGCTTCCTTGGAGCCCAAGTTCAAGTTGCGAATCGTGCCTCATGTTCGCAAGCATCTCCTGACTAGTAACTGCAAGAGCGTTGGTCCGAATATGCCGAAGGCTGGCCTGGCTGGATGGCTGGCTACCAAAAGTTACGGACAACATGGCATGGGACGATCCGGATGGCCAATGTTCCATCTATAGACTTGGGGGGCTCGTTGGCCACTCCGATGGTCTGGGTCAGCGAATGGATGGCTTTCTAGCACCCGTGTTGGTCCTTTCAAAGACACGCCACTTTGAACAAACAAGACCCGCCCGACACCAACATCTTTCGGAAGCCTTCGAGGAAAAACCAGATGCTTGGGCGCGAGATGGCCTAGGTGCTGATTAGGGCTGATTGTTGCTTCTCCGTCAGGTGAGGAGGACGATATGCGAGGCTGCTGCATGGTCTGGCTCCATCAAACCTCTGCGGGCAAAGAGAAGATGTTGGCTGAAATGGCATACCACGGTGTTTCGCGTCCCTCAACTGGCATACTGGCAACTTGTCCACCGCTCTTTGCGCACAGGCCTTCATGTGAGAGTGGTGGGTGGTGGCCGCATCCCACTGTACCGTGCCATCAGAAGTCTTTGTTCCGAGCATAAGAGCCTACTAAAGCGAGTTGGTCGGTCAACCCAATGCTGTGCACCACGCTGTGCTGGGCTCTCGATACTGTTGCACGTCGACATCCCAGACACTTGCAGAGGAATGTAAATTATGAGCACTCGCGTGCTCTGGTCCCTATTCAATGCGAACCCTCCCTACGCCATCTAAACAATACATATTCGTTTTGCATTCCCGTAAACGCCAGACCATGCATGACCGCAGTTCAGTTTTCCCACTCCACGGGGGAGTCGAGTTTAGTCGTTCAGCTTCTGCTTCTTCTCGTTTCGGCCGTCGGGGGTATACCTACAACGGACGGTCAGTAAGCGTTTTGATAGTTCCAACAGTGGGCAGGCAGGTTCGCTGCTGTCGTACTTGAGAAGCTTCTCGATGAGATCAACGTGGGTCATGATCATGCGGCGGCAGCAGTATCTCTTTAGACCGAGTTCGTCCATAGCGTCACTGCATGAAGTCTCTTAGCATTCGCTTTCCCTGATGCGCGCTCAAGATGTGTATTGTACCCATCGGTCTTTCGGGGATCTGCGATCAGCTGGAGGTAGCGCTCCCAAAGGTCGCCAGTGACCTATACATCTGAAGTCAGCAACAGGCAACTCGAGGATTACTCGACGCATCGCGATATGGGACCTCTGTCTGACCTTGCCACAAGAGAAGCAACGGATGGGGATGATCATATTGAGTGTCTGGCAGCGTCTCGCGGCCCCTTGAGCAGTTTTGAAAAGGTTTGCGACAACGGTAGGCGATACTGTAGGAAAATACGTCGAGATATGCCTTGGCGCGGTCGATGGTGTTTAGAAAAATAAATTCTCATGTCCGATGTTTGCCCGAAGACGCCGGGCTTATTCTTATCTTATCAGCATCCAAAAAGTTCACCAAAGCGGGACCAAAATTTCTGCGAACTCCCGTCCCCAAGCAGAAATAACCTACGGGCAGGCATTTCTTCACCTTTCCTCAATTCCTGGACGACCGACCTCGCATAAATCCCTGGACCCCGTAGCACGCGCAAATAACGAGAGCCTTTTACGATTCACGCAGGGAGGAGAGAGAAAAAAAAAAGTGGCGAAAATGGCCGGCCACAAGAGCCCACGGACGAAGCTCGACACGATCAAGAAGCGCAAGCGGGATGTGAATGAGAACGACCCGAAATCGAAGCGACCCAGGGCCGAGCGCAAGGGGAACAAGATCAATGGGCGCAGATCGGATCTTGAGCAGCTCCTCGGTGCGAACGGAGCGGAGTCCGAGCTGAACGGCATCTCTGGGGCTCTCGACACTACAGGAACGAGGGAACTCGAGGCTGTTCGACAGTTTGACAATGCCGAGGCCGGATGGCGCGTCTCGAAGCCCATGGGCGGTAGGATGCTCGACATTGACCCTATCCTGACCCAGGACGAAAGGTGAGCTCGAGAAAGCCAACAGCGAGTTGGCTGAGGCTAATGCGCCACACAGATACCTCATCCTGGCCTACAACACCTCGATCCAGGTATACTCTGCTGCCGACTCTTTGCTCGTGCGCCGAATCCCCATCACAGCTGCCGACTCCTCGGCGGAAACAACCTCAGCCCCCGCGCACATCGTCGCCATGCGACAGTCAAAACACAACCCCGACATGGTCTGGGTGGCATGCTCCAACGGACGTGTGCTCCAGGCCAACTGGACGAGCTCCAAGGCCCCCGAGTCCTTCCAGACGCGATCGGGAACCGCCAAGGCTCTGGTGACTCTGACGAGGAATATCTCTGGCAAGACTCAAGAAGTAATCCTGGTTGTCGAGTCAGACAAGCCAGGGCGGATAGAGGTTGTGGCGTACCTACCGGCAGGGAAGACGGGACCGGAGGCCAAGGTCATCTTTGCCATGAAGCAGCCCGGCAATGGCCTGCAGCTGCTGAAGACGAGTGAGGATGGCCAGGTTCTGGTCGGCGGTATCAACGACCGTCTCTTCTTCGGTGCTGCGTCTCAACAACCGCTCGATAACCTGGCCGCGCTGGAGTTTGAGATATACACCTTCGACATTCCTGACCTTGTTACGGCTCTTGACCTCAGAGTGTATCCCAGGTCGGCAATGGGAGGAAAGAAGGCCCGACAGGAAACCGCGCCCGTTCTGGATATCATAGTTGGCGGTGCTCGAGGTTCGATTTATCTATATCACGATGCGCTTGGTCGGAGCCAGGCGCTTGCCAAGTCGGGCTCGGACAAGGAGCCTATCCAGGCACAGAATTTCCACTGGCACCGAAAGGCTGTTCACGCTCTGAAGTGGTCGCGAGACGGTATGAACTTGGACACTTGTACATGGGACTACCTGATACTGACTCCTTCGCAGGCCATTACATGATCTCGGGAGGTTCTGAAAATGTCCTGGTGCTGTGGCAGATGGATACAGGCAGGAAAGACTTCCTGCCGCATCTTTCCGGAAGCGTCGAGAACATCGTGGTCTCTTCAAACGGATCATCATACGTTGTCCATCTGGATGACAACTCGGCCATGATCATTTCAACGGCCGAGATGAAGCCGACAGCCTACATCGCTGGCATTCAGTCTGCTGCGGCGAACGTCACTACGCCCAAGGATCTCCTTGTTCAGCGAACATGGAAGACGCCCGAAAGCGTTCAACGCCCGATTCCGGCTGCTATCAGTCCCAGAGACCATTCAAGACTGCATGTATGCGTTGGGAATGGCCGCCAGGCTACCCTGGCAGGCGGCTTCTCCGCTCCCCTGCTGCAGACTTTTGACCTGGAGTCTTTCCGGAGTGTGTCAAAGCAGGCTTTGGCTCGCACTCAGCCCACGGATGTCAACATCACCAACAAGGGCCACCCTATCGATGAGCCGCTCATTACTCATGTAGCGTTCTCGGCGGACGGAGAGTGGCTGGCCAGCGTGGACATCTGGGAGCCCTCGTCCCGAGACGTCGACAACGTGATCAGTGACATGAAGGACCAGTTCATCAAGGAGCGGCGAGAAGTGTACCTGAAGTTCTGGGAGTCGCGGCAAGGCGAGGACCAGATCGCTCTCGTCTCCAGGATCAACGCTCCCCATGCCACAAACCGGAACGAGGCGGTCCTTGATCTGGCGTCGAACCCCGTCTCGACTTGCTTCGCGACGATCGGGACCGACGGAACGGTCCGCTTGTGGCGCCCCAAGACAAGGTCCCAGAACGGCATTCTCGTGAAGGGACCCAATGGTCGAGAGGTCTTCACCTGGAGCTGCTCTCAGGTCATTGCGGTGGGCGACGGTGTCCCCCAGGACGGTGCCGTCGACGTCCCTGGGCCAAAGTACGAGCCCCAGGGAAGCGTTGCATTCTCGGAAGACGGCTCGACGCTTTTCGTGGCTTTCGGAACGGCTGGCTCCGGCGCGGTCTACATGGTTGACGCTGCCTCTGGAGAAATTGTCAAGGTTCTGGAGGGCCAGTGGAAGGGACAGCTGCGGTCTATCCGGGCCCTCTCCCCATTCGTCATCATCCTGTCAGACGAGCTGCGAGTCTTTGACGTCGTGAGCGACGAGCTCCGCTACGGCGTTGTCATGCCCGAGTCTGATGTCGGCGACTTGGTCCAGCTCGCCGTGGATCGTACATCGGGACACTTTGCCCTGGCGCTGCCCGCAAGGAACGGTTCCCTCCTGGCTGTGTTTGAGCCGGAGCAGACGGAGCCTCTGCTGGTCCGGAGCACCCCCCAAAGGATCGTCAGCCTGGTCTCCGCCCCCGACACAAGCGGCTTCATCGCACTCGACGATGCCGCCCAGGTCTGGGTCGTTGCCGAGGGCTCCGACCCTTCCTCCCTCGCGACCGTCCAGCCTCTGGAGGACCTCCGTCTCGAGGGCGTCGAGGCGCACGGCGACAACGCCAAGGAGGTGACCCTCCTGCACGACGACGAGGACATGGCGAGCGAGCTGGACGAGGCCGAGGCCGGGGCCGAGCCCGAGGACGTGGACATGGAGGATGACGACGACGACGTGCATCCCAGCGTGATCCACCAGCAGCATCTGGCAGACATCTTTGACGCTGCTCCTGCGTTTGCGGCGCCTCCGATCGAGGACATGTTCTACAAGGTTACGGCCCTGCTTGCGACGAAGCCTCTGTCGGCGTCATGAGGCTGTGGAGAAGAAGCAGGCAATATCAAAGATTTTGCACGTATTTTGCCATCAGCTCGTGTAATTATACTAGACACAGTTTGGTTTTGGAAGGGTCTCTCTCGGTTGTAATTCATGGCGGTGTCGGCGTTTGTTGGAAACCAGCCGAGTTATGGCAAGCTAGCTCTGGCAAATATCTCATTTCAGTGCATGTAGTTACTATTCCCGACATCGGCAGTAGAAGCAGACGCCACCGGCATCCATCGGGAATCGGTTCCTGGTTGCGCAAGCGGGGGAATCGGGAGCACCAAGAAAAGGTGTGCCTTGATGGACCAATTGCGCCATGCTGTTTTCCGAGGATATCATCCAAGTTACAAAACAGCAAATACAACCTCACTGACTATCACTGCCATTGAACCGTCATGTCCTTCACGTCAATTCCAATCCTGGACCTGGCCGCGGCCAAGGACCCGTCGACCAAGCCCGAGTTCCTCAGGGACCTCCGTCACGCCCTCATGGAGGTCGGCTTCCTCTACCTCAAGAACGTCGGCATCCCCGATGAGCTGTTCCGCGAGGTGATTAACCTAGGAAAGGGATTCTTTGATATTCCTGAGGAGGAAAAGTGAGTTTTTCAGTATTTAGACTATTTTTGAATTTAGCTCATCATCCAGGCTCAAGATTGAAATGAAAAACGCCCCCTCGTTCCTGGGCTACTCCCGCCTCTCGGCCGAGATCACCGCCGGGCAGATCGACCACCGCGAGCAGGTCGACCTCTCGACGGAGCACGCCGTCCCCGAGGAAGGGTCCCCTCCTTACAGGAACCTCCTTGCGCCCAACCAGTGGCCGGCCGAGGAGTCGCTCCCCGGGTTCAGGAGGGTCTTTACGGACTACATGGACCGCATGGGTGCCGTCTCCGTCTGGTTCACGTCGCTCATCGCCGAGGCCATAGAGCTGCCCCGGGACGCGTTCGACAAGTACTTTGACCCTGACCAGCAGCACAAGCTAAAGATTGTCAAGTACCCCGACCTCGGGGAGCTGGGCGGAGGGACACAGGGCCAGGGGGTCGGCCCCCACAAGGACAGCATGCTCACGAGCTACCTGCTCCAGGCTACGCCCCACAGGGGGCTGCAGGTTCAGAACGTCAGGGGAGACTGGATAGACTGCGAGCCCGTCGAGGGGACGCTGGTGGTGGCCATCGGGCAAGGGATGGAGGCCCTCACGCAGGGCGTGTGCGTGTCGACGACGCACCGCGTGCTGTCACCCCGCGCG
>JABFEP010001411.1:0-17245 GCA_013618265.1 Fusarium albidum
CACACTCGTGCTCGCTTTGAGCCCATACCTGGTGGTGGATGGTCGCAACGCAAAGAGCATGGGGACATGTGATGATAACGAGAATGGTGACAGCCCTGGCAACGCCCACCGCTACTGACGGGCAGGCAATTGGATATCTCTCGGAGATGGATCAGGGTGTCGAAAATGATGGATTCCTTTCCTTTACTTCTGGACCGGCATATATGAAAACCTTTGTAGCTTGAAGTCAATATACTCCTTGCTACCCTACTTTGATCTCTACAATGCCTCCGTGACTTACACAACAACAGCAACCAGCTGATCCCGACTCGCTACTGCCGACTCCAGCTTCATGAATATCACTAGAAGCACCATCGAAGCAATTCACATTCTAGTTCCAATCAACTTCTTCTCCATCAGCCTCAACCGTTGGATCGTCGTCTCGGGAGGTACAAATAAAGTCAACCACGTTTTGACAGGCCCCCATGTTCAAGCCCCTTGTCTCACTCCCCTAGCGGCCGCATGCCCCCCCTGACCGTCCCTGGCCGTCCCTTGCCGCACTTATCCAATGCGAGTCTAGCAAGCAACCACCATTTCTCCAGTGTTGGTTGCAAGGTCCCCGGTTCCCCCAGTTCCCCCGCGTGGCAACAACTCTCTCTCGAGGGGGAAATTGATCGAGCAGAATCTCAAATCTCAAATCGTACGTGTAGAAATTCCCCGCCAGATTCCGCCAAGCAAAGTGACTGATCAATTTTGCCAGTCAACACCGCTCTCCGGACCGTTCTGGGAAACAACCTAACCGTCCCTGCCGTCCCCACAAAAATGCCAGTTGTTCGAGAAGGTTGCACTGCATCGAACACGTATGTGTTGTTAGTTAATGTTTTCACATATATAATGCAGCCCGGGTTCGCAGGATTTCTTCAATGCAACGAACCGCGCCCGATAATTTCTCGGGGTCTATAACATTTGAGCGGGATAATAGCAGGTTGCAAAGAATAACAACTGCCCAGACAGCAGACTGGGACGATCTGCATGGATAAGTCACCTACAGCAATACTGAGGGGGTCGATCATGGACGGTGAACAGGTCGGAAGTTGAGGCTTCCGGTGAGACACCGAGTCAGATCATGCATTGTTAATCGAGGTTGATCAGCTAATTCCATATAACAACATACGATGTCTAGAGAAGAGGTGGGAAGCCAAGGGCAAGGTAGGTACATAGTTTCTGTCTGAGGAGAAATAAATCCCGTCTTAAAGCCTGAAGCCAATCAATCCTTGGTGACTCGCTCCAGAGTAATTCTAGAGAAGTGTGTCGACGTCTTGAAAGAAAGCTCAATTTATCCAAGCCCGACCTACGGTGCATTACAACTCTCATTATCTTGACGCTTCCTGAAACAATACCGAGTAGGAGAGAAACACCCCTTCCAGACATGGTTTCGATGGCAGCAGCCACTAACAACGGCCCCAAGGACCAATCTGAAGACTTGCTTCAGGTGGTCATAAACGTGCATATACAACTCACTCACTGAACTCGACCTTGGCAAAATAATACACGAGAAACACAAAGAAATATACCATCCGTAACATACCCTCTCCGCCGTTCAATTGACATGTTTAGCCTTCAACTCCAAGGTGACGGGTTGTTTAACTTCCGGGTCATCTTTATTCCGGTCCCGACCCAAAGAAGCAATTCATCAAACGCGCCATCGATGGCAGCCAGTGAATGAGAGGCGCCTCCTGAGGAAAAACCTACGTGATCAATTTTTCCCCTATTCTTATCAAAAGAGAACAAGAGAAAGCCCCTGCTGTCGAACCATTCCCTGCCAAAAATCTCCCGGTGCCCGCAAGAAAATGCCCAGAGCCGTGAAGCGCGTGCACGAGCTCATCGACCTGACTGGCGATGACGATGACCAGAGTGGGACGCGTCAAAAGCGACGCGGGCAGGGGCGGCCGGCCAACAGGCAGACCGAGACCGGGCCACTGCCGTCGTCCAGCGGCGGCGGCGGCGGCGGCGTGCCAGCCTCGCAGGTCGTCGAGCCCGATTATCTCGACCTGACTCAGGACAATGACGAGCCGGTAAAGGAGCTGTACGGGACATTTGGTGCGTCTTGAAAAGAATAACAAGAACGACAAGGGGGGCGCAAAATACTGACTGGAATGCAGCGGGCAAGATTGTCGGTGTGAGATACTATGCAGGCTACGCTTCACCTGGTGGTAAGTAACGTTCGCCTATTCACTAGTCTGGAAGCAAGAGAGAGAGAGGCTCACAACCAACAGAGACCGTGCTCTGCAGGCGAGAACCCCATAACCAGGTTCGTCCCCCCCCCCAAGGTGGTGCCATTTCATCCCCATGTCTCGGAAGGCGGCCGGTATCACAAATAGCATTACCATGCCTAATTCAGGGTCTGACATTGCTGGTAGCATGACCGAAACGCGATCCGTGTGGACAATGTCGTCGGTGATCAGATCGGCCATATCCCCCGCCAGGTTGCCGAGAAAATCGCCCCATACATGGTAAGGCCAAAACATGTCGTGTATCGTTTTGGTTGAACCTGAACATGTCTCTCTCTCCAGGATCAGGGCGACATCACGCTCGAGGCTCAGCTCGCGGGCGAGAAGGCCTTCTACGACTGCCCCGTCAAGCTCTTCTTCTACGGGCCCGGCGACCCGGTCGAGCGCGCCAGGGTCGAGGAGTCGCTCAAGAGGGACAAGCTGGTCAAGGCCACGGAACTCAAGAAGACTCGCAAGGATGCCGAGGCCCGCAGGGTCGTCCTCGGCCTGACGAGCGGCAGCTCGACCCAGGGGCTCGGGGACGGGGGACCCTCGGTCCCCCAAAAGCCAGAGGTCTCGATGGAGACCCTCCTGGAGAAGAGCGAGGCGGTCGATATGCGCAAGGGCGGAGATGCTATCAAGGCGCTTGCCATCGGCGAGGTGCAGCTGGAGAAGCTGCCAAAGGCTGACCAGCCCGCCCAGCTAAAGGCCCAGCTCCTGCCATACCAGCTCCAGGTCTGTGTCCTATCCAGAAGAAAAATCGATTGGAGAGGAAAATGTCGACGTTCGCTGACTCCCCTCGCAGGGCTTGGCCTGGATGGCCGCCAAGGAGAAACCTCAGTTCCCAGCCAAGGGCTCGGACGACATCGTCCAGCTCTGGCGTCGTGACAGCAAAGGTCGCTGCCGGAACCTCGCATCCGACTTTGTCACGCCGACAGTCCCGAAACTGCTCTCTGGAGGTATCCTCGCCGACGACATGGGTCTCGGCAAGACCCTCCAGATCATCAGCCTGATCCTGACCGGCGGCAAGGGCTCGACCCTCATCGTCGCGCCGGTGAGCGTCATGAGCAACTGGGACCAGCAGATCAAGCGACACGTCCACCCCGACAAGCAGCCCAGCGTCCTCATCTACCACGGCCGCGACAAGATGGAGGCCGAGCAGCTGGTCAAGTACGACGTTGTCATCACCAGCTACGGGAGACTTGCCAAGGAGCGCGACCAGCGCGTTTACAGGGCGCTGACGTCGGAGCACATCAAATGGCGCCGCGTCGTCCTCGACGAGGGCCACACGATCCGCAATGCCAGAACAAAGGTTGCCCAGGCTGCCTGCGAGATCAATGCCCAATCCCGATGGGTTCTGACCGGCACTCCAATGTAGGTCCTTCTGCCAAAAGTTCAGCAAGACACGTTGCTGACAACGACACAGCGTCAACTCTGTCAAAGACCTACACTCGCTGGTCAAGTTCCTCCACATCACCGGCGGCATCGAGCAGCTAGAGATCTTCAACGCCAAGATCACCCGCGGACTGGTCTCGGGAGAGAAGAGCAGCGAAACTCTCCTCCAGGCACTCATGCATGATCTCTGCCTCCGCCGCAAGAAGGACATGAAGTTTGTGGACCTCAAGTTGCCCGAAAAGAAGGAATACGTCCACCGGATCCCGTTCCGAAAGGACGAGAAGCGCAAATACGATGCTCTGCTGTAAGTCGTGCCCTGCCGGTTGGATTCGACGCTGCGCCAGTCCACTCACGCTGCTCTGTAGGGATGAAGCACGAGGCGTCCTTGAAGCATGGCAGGCAAGGTCCTCGTCGGGACAACAGGGCCGATTTCAAAACGTCCTTGAGCGGCTCCTCCGCCTTCGGCAGGTGTAAGTATCCAAATGTTTGCTTCATCTGGCCCGTCGCTGACATTCCCTCAAGCTGCAATCACTGGACGCTGTGCAAGGAACGCGTCGCCGACATCCTCAAGCTCCTCGACGAGCACGAGGTCGTCCCCCTCAACGACAAGAACCGCGGGCTCCTGCAGGACGCCCTGCGCCTCTACGTCGAGAGCCAGGAGGACTGCGCCATCTGCTACGACACCCCGTCGGACCCCGTCATCACCGCGTGCAAGCATGTGTTCTGCAAGGCCTGCATCGTCCGCGCCATCCAGCTCCAGCACAAGTGCCCCATGTGCCGCAACAAGCTCACCGAGGAGGCCCTGCTCGAGCCCGCCCCCGAGGACGCCGGCGACGAGGCTAGCAGCTTCGACGCAGAGACGCAGAGCTCCAAGACCGAGGCCATGCTGCAGATCATAAAGGCCACCGTGCGCAAGGACGGCTCCAAGATCATCGTCTTCTCCCAGTGGACCTCGTTCCTCAACATCGTCCAGGTCCAGCTCAAGGCTGCGGGCATCGGCTTCACCCGCATCGACGGCAGCATGAAGACGGACCGGCGCGACGGCGCCATCGAGGCCCTGGACAACGACCCCAATACGCGGGTCATGCTCGCCAGTCTTGCCGTGTGCAGTGTTGGACTGAACCTCGTAGCAGCTGACACCGTGATCCTCTCCGACAGCTGCAAGTGCATCCCCAACCCCCGTCTCGGAAGCCCAGCTAATATGTTACACAGGGTGGGCCCCCGCCATCGAGGACCAGGCCATCGACCGCGTCCACCGCCTAGGCCAGACGCGCGAGATCACCGTCTTCCGACTCGTCATGGAGGGCTCGGTCGAAGAGCGAGTGCTCAACATCCAGAAGGGGAAGCGGGAGCTGGTGACCAAGGCCTTCCGGGAGAAGGACGGCCGGGGAAAGAAGACCAAGGATACGCGTATGGCGGATGTGCTCAAGCTGCTGGGTTAGAGCAAGCGATATCGAGCAAGGTATTGGGATTTTGAGGAACGGAACACTTAGTGGATTGTGGGACTACCGGGGAAAATAGGCGCACTGGAGTCAAGGCCCCTGGGGGGGGGGATGTAATGTAAATGGTCGTAACAAGATTCTCTTTGGAACTCGTTGGTGCCGGATATTCATTGTATGATGTATGGCTGGCTTGTAATATACTCCTGTATTTGCTCTGCCCTCATTTCTGCAATCTATGAGTCTGTCTGTATTGCGTACATCGGTTCTGTTCTTACCCACCTGTCAAGGTAGTAGTAGTATACACGGCCATCGCTGGGCGTCGAAGCTCCCTGCCTTGAGCTCCGAGACAAAGGCGACATGACATTACTTCAGCCACCTCCCGTAAGCCCAGCGGATGCGCTCCAGAGCCTTCGCCTGCAGCTGGATGCCTTTCATGTTAGAGAGATCATCTAGGTCCTCGAGAAACTCCTTGGCAATGTCGTGGGGCATGAGCCTGTCAACGAGGTTTCGCAAAACATGAACCTCGCAAAGCAGGAGGCCGTGGTCCTTGTACGATAAAAGGTTCGTCTCTGTAGGTCGCGCCTCGGACAAGATGCGGTCAATGTTGCGGAGGATGCGGATGGCCTTTCCAGCCTTGCGGGTCTGACGCTGACCGGATCGCCCGCCAAAAGTACCGCGGAGGTACTGGAGAATGCTGTAGGAGACGAGGACACCGGGGGTGAGGCCAACAAAGCCAAAGACCAGCTCTTGGCTCTTGAGGAGAGAGTCGATGCCGGTCATGGCAACTTCGAGATCGACCTTTGTCTTCTGAACCTGGATGAGCAGAGAGCGGACCAGATCTCCGCGAACAGTACCCATAAACGGGCTTCGAAGGTCCTGCTCAAATGCTCGCAGGACAGGAGTAACATCGCCCTCAGCAACCTTGGATCGGAGCTCTGCGACTTGGACATCGGTCAGGAAAGTCCCGGCTTCGGTGGCAAAATGAGGCTTGTCCCGGGCAAAGTCAACCACCATGCGCTCGAGGCTCTCCCGATCGGCCTTGAGGCTGTCTCTGCTCATGATGGCGATCTCGCTCGTCTTGTCATGCCGAATTGTCGAGATGACCTTTTCCGTCGGCTCGACCACCCAGTTGAACCAAAAGTCCCGCATGGTAGCGCCAAAACCTGTCAGCCAGTCTAGGATATCGGTCCTTCGGTTGACCAGAATACGCAGCATAGTTGTCGATGATAGGAGACCAACGGTTGCAGGGATCCAGTAGCGCACAAGAGGAGCAGGGCGGCCGTTTTCGCTTGCTAGAGATTGCATGGCCGTCAAGTGCTCGGGAAGTGTCTTGTCGATGATGTTGAGTAAGCGTCGAGCTAGGATGGCTGGTCGGTCTGTTGCGGTACTGTCCTCAAGATGAACTGACAGCTCGGGATCTTCTTCGACGCCGGCAAAAACTTTATCTTCGAAATCGTTGATATTGACATCCAGAGTACAGGCCTCTTTGAGGACCATGTCTATGAGGGCAACACTCCGCTCGACAACACCCTTGATGTCATGATGATCCTGGAGCTCGGCCTTATCGTCATCAGGACCAAATTGCAACCCCTCGTCCATCAAGACACCCAGGCCGCTTGCTGTGATCTCTCTCAGCTTCCGCAGCTGTGCCTGTTTCCGCCGAGCCTCGGCACGACACAACGCGACGGGAGACAGGACTCTGCGCTGGATGTTGGCAAAAGAGCGTTCTCGAATGCTGTCCTGGACGATGCCGTAGAAGTGCTTCCACTGCTGCGACAGGCCGGTTCTTGTCGAATCCACAAACTCGCCAGGCGCATCCTGTAGAGAGCCCGCCTGGATGCGGAGCTTTGTGGCGGTGTATACTTCTTGAGACCAGGCCCAGAGCCGCAGAGGAGAGGTCTGGACTGCGTAGAAGCTGCTGTAGGAATATGAGCTGAGAACGTCATCCCAGTACCAAATGTCATCGCTGAGAGGGATGATCTGATCCAATAAGGCGTTGAGAATGACGCCATGGAGCTGGATCGTGGCTTTGCTCACAAGGAGCCACTCAATCTCATTTTCATAGGGGCTCTTGGAGTCCTCAGGATGCACCGTTGGTCTTGCTTCTGCGTCTGCATCTGCAGCAGCGAGGATTCCGGATGAAGTGAGAAGGTTCCGGATGCGCCATGCGGGCAAGAGAGGCTGAGAGGACGAGGTAGTGCCCAGTGACTGTATGATGCGGAGCAGGTGGTCGAGACGAGGGGATGAGAAGGCATTAGCTACAGCAAATCCATGTTCCTCGGCCTCAAAGCCGCCGTCCTCAGATGCCTCCTCGGATAGAACAGGGAGACGGTCAAGGTAGGCGTCAAGGCGCCGTACCTGACTGTGATTGGGGTTAGCATCGGGCAGGATCACCCAAGACGGAGGGGTGCACAGCCAGGGAGTGAGTGAGTTGGGCAATAAGGAAACGGCTGTAGGGCTGAGAGGATCAGAGTCAGGGATGGGCGGACGAACTCGGAGACAAGAGTCATGGTACGACAAAGCAGGAGCTTGCTGGGAAGTGATAGAGGCCTGCCTGTCTCGTGGGGAAGCACAGCATCTGCCAGCAGGATCTCTTAGATCTGGACCAGGCTGCAGTGGTCGGCAGCGGTGACTCGGGACAGCCGGCAGAGAATACGGCGCGGAGACGGGACCGGGCCAGCAGCAGCACGGCGGCGGCGGCGGCTCTACCGAAGGATTCTCGGCCGAAGCAGGCGCCGTGTTACGGGGTAGTCACGGACGGATGAGACGAAGGAGCCGGAGACAAGGGTTGCCAGGGTCTCGGCACGTCGCGTGGGCGAGTTTGGAGTGTGAGTGGGAGCAGCGTTCTGCAGTCTGCGTCTGCCTCTGCGTCGAGCTTGTGCGAGCGAGCTGGGAGACTAAACACGAATGCGGGATGTGGGGAACGGTTGGGATCATGCCACTGGTACACGGTCACATCCGGGCCCGGAATCTGAGAAGCCGAAACGGACGAGAGCCTCAAGAACGGTGAGGAACTGGGGAAATTACTGTGTGTAGTCGGTAGGGATGGTTGGCGGAATAGTGCACGTGAAAGGTCAGACAGAAGTGGTTGGTTGTGTAAAACAATGTTGGCACGCAAAATGACGACACTGAGAAACAAAGGTGGGGGATGGATGTATTCGTATTCGGGTCTGCACCCCCGCCCTTCCTGCCGCGATTTTAGGCCCCCACCACCTTTGAGACTGCCGTTTTGAACCGTTATCCGAATCGGGCAATTCTGAAGGAGCAAGCGTGATTTGATTTGCTAGAGTTCCTTTCATGAAATAGCCTGAACTTATAATACCCTAAATCTCAAAAGTTTTGGACAGTCTTATATCACGACTGCTCGCCCCAACAAACACAGAGTAGGTACCAGATTGCACGACCCATCGCTGCAATACCACGTCCCACACGGCGAAATCGCGCCTCGTAAGCTCTAGCTGCACGTCCGCGGATTGTCGTCGGCCCAGCGCCAGCTTCTCGAACCCTCGCAGCTGCTTGGGAGGGCTGTTGGGGATGGCCAGGTAGAGCTGGACCACCTCCTCGCCGTCCCGCTCGCCAACGTTCTCGACTGTCGCCGCGACTGTCGCGAAGCGCTCCCAGAGGTCTTGATCCTCTTGGCCGCCTCCCAGGGCGCCAACGACCTTGAGACCCAGCGAGGAGTAGTTGAACGCGGTGTAGCTGAGGCCAAAGCCAAACTCGTAGCGGGGAGCGATGCTGTTGGCGTCAAAGTGGCGATAGTCGAGGTATACGCCCTCGGTATAGTCGCACTGCGGATCCGTGTCGTTTGGCGCGCGCCCGTATGGTAGATAGGACGGGTAATCGGTCTCGTTACGCGCCAGAGTGTAGGGCAGCTTACCCGAGAAGCCAGCCTCTCCGTAGAGGAGCTGGACGAGCGCGTCGCCGCTGTCCTGTCCAGGAAGATGGGCGATGATGGTCGCGGTGATGTTGGGATGCTCGATCCACTGGTCGACAAGGCGGATACCGGCGGCATGGATCACGACGATTGTGTTGCTACACTTGGATGCCACATTGAGGACCAGTCCGTCGCTGTAGTCATCGTGAAGTCCATCTCGGTCCCAGCCTTCTGTTGCCATGGCGTTGATGAATACCAAGCATGCATCGCTGGCTGCGTTGACGTCTGGGTCGAAAGAAGAGAGGTCCCAGTTCACCCAGGTGTCGTCCTTTGCGGCTCTCCGCTGGATGGCGCTCAGGGGCTGCAAGTCAGGTCAACAATCTTGTCCCATGAAACGCATCTCGACTGTTCAGAATCGGACTCACATCGCTTATGTACGGCGGCGAATTCGCTGCAGCTCGACCGCCGGTGACGATGGTCCCTCCTTTTGCCGCCTGATCAAAGTGTTCTTCATTCCCCAAAACGGCCTGGCCCATCTCAGGAGACGAAGTGTAGCCAAGCTCAAACAGCCTGTCGACGTTCTTTGTGTCAGGGACGGTTGCATCGTATCCAAACACGGATAGCATGACGGGCTTGCGGGTGAACGGCAAGGCGTCGTCTTCGTTCTTGAGCAGGACGTGTCCAGCAACGGCGCCCTCCAAAATCACGGGCTTTGACTCGGGGATCCGCGCATCGACTTGCTTGTGAGGCTCGGTGAGATTCTTGATGCCGATTCCAGGAGCGGGAAAGTCTGGGTCATCCTGGCCGACGAGATACCAGGCAGCGACGATTCTGGGGAGAGATCTTGTCAGACAATTCCTGAGCGTGCCTTTGTGCGGTCAATACCTTGTTGCCATGTCTGAGGCGCGTTCCTCGCTGACCGTCTTGTTGAGAACAGCCTCGGTGAGATTCTCGCCCCAGTATCCTCCACCAGGCATCACCATGTCGAGGCCAGCGTTGGCACTCTGTAGATTGTGCTGAGCATTCCAATCCAATAGCACAAATCCTTGGAACTCCAGTTCGGTCTTGAGGATACCGTTCATGAGCTTCGAGTTCTCGCATCCGTAGGTGTTGTTGATGCGGTTGTAAGCGCACATGATGGAGGCAGCTCCGGCTTTGATGCCATCGACAAAGGGCCAGAGATAGTGCTCGTGCAGAGTCTTGTCGTCGACATTGGAAGAAGAAGCCTCAACGCCAAAGTAGGGACGGCGAAAGGTTTCTTGTTCGTTGGCGATGAAATGCTATGGGTGGAAAAGGGGGGGCGTTAGTCGTCCTGTAGGACACTGTCCGAGTCATCCACCTTGAACAAGGCGTACCTTGAGATTCGCGATCACGCCCGCATCTTGATGGCCGATGATGGTTTCGGCATTTAGTTGACCGGACAAGTACGGATCAACCGAGAACCCTTCCCAGTTCCTGCCGCCCGTGGGAATCCTTCCCAGAGGGCCAGCATTGGGACCAAGGAGAACGTTGACTGTGATCCATGAGACGGGCGTTCTTGGAAGAAGGGGCCCCTGAAGCGAGCAGCCTGGCTTGTCGCCAGAGGTATGATGAGCTCACCTCCTTTAGCCTTGAACTCCTTTCCCATGTGGTATCCTCTCAGGTACGTCAAGTTTCTGTCCCACGCCGAGCCAACGTGGATAGCAGAAGGGTACGAGTTGACCAGGTCAGTTGCCCGAACACCGTTGCCGGCGTCGTGCAGACACATTCCGGGCCAGTTCAGGCGAGGGATCGTCCCTGTGTTGCCCGCGCATACATTGGAGTCCACATCATAGCCTCGCGTAATGTTGAGCTTCTCCTCCAGCGTCAACTGGTCCACGAATGCGCGGGCGCTTTCGTATGCGTCTTTCCAGACGCCCATTCCTTGTCCCAAGGCTGTCCGGGTGTCAGAATATGCTCATAAACCACGAGGGAGCTCGTCCCTACGCGAAGGATAGACGTCGGGTGACGTTGGCTTGGTTGGCACCGAAGTGCCGAACAGCAGAGCGGTGAGCTCGTTGAACAAACGCATGGCAAGCAGCAAGTCTCTTATATGGTGAAATTCAACCCAGATAATAACAATCGCAGCAAAACATTCCTACTGATGCTGTCCCAAAGGTCGGTCGGTAGTCAGAGGGGGAGGTACTCGGGCAGTCAGTCAGGCAGGAGCCCAAGTCAGGAGGTGGGGGTTTATTATAGCAGGCGCTTGGACTCGTGTTTTGCTTGTCAAACGTGCTACAACATGGGGAGATACGACACGGATCTGCCTTACTATCCATGGAATCCATGCGCTGAACAGGAATTTATCCATGAATACCGGCTTAGCAATTCATTATCGAAAATTCACCGCTCTTGTGAATTACCTTCTCCCCAAATCAGAGGCGTCCCTCGTCCTCACGATTCGCATCACACTCCGCCAGCCAAGGCTCAAAGGCCTCACGTGAGGTTGCATACCGCAGATCTACTCCGCGAAAGAGACAAAAGGCCCGAATGAAGAGAATAGAATTGAGGAGAGACTTTGGTAGGTAGCATTGGCCGTACAAGGCAGGTTGTCGCTAGCCCCGGCAGGTTATTCCCGTCGACAAGTTACTGGTAGTAAATTGTGGGGAAGTATCGCCCTTGATCTCACGCAAAGGGACGGATAGACAGACTCATGAGCTTGTGACAGGCGAATAAAGACTCTAACCTGGGAGAAGCAACTAGCGCTGTTAAATAGCCATGGTAGTAGAGGTAGCTAGAATTCATGCTTCCTAAATAGTGCTTGGCTGTTACTTCAGGAGCACGAAAATACCCAAGACCATCCCCTCACCCTGGAGCCTTGATAACACCAGTCATTTTGGTATTAACTGTCTCTTGTTAACTGGCTGAGCACTCATCACGGAACAATCGAGACTCTATAGCAAGTGATGATTCTCTCTGCCGTCTCTTCGCCACTGACGCCTCGATAAGATAACAGGAGAACAGCGTGCCCCTTTGAGTTGCAACCGTTTTCTCTCACCGTTTTGGATTTGCCGTATCGTAGTGTTCGGGTTTGGGTCTCGTATTCGTGTCTGTTGCATTGCTCGGTCAGGCACAGGCTCTAAGCCGAAAGCGGCTGTGACACCAAGCTAAAACAGCCCAAGACCCCAAAGTAAACGAAGTAAACACAACCCTGGGAGCCATGGGCATGAACGAACTGAACCTCTTAGATAACCCGTATTCATTGCACCCGGGCTTGAATCGGTCAACTCAGGCAGGACGTTTGTAATTGCAAGGGGCTTGATTGGATGAATTATTCAAGTGCGACATAGAATGATCGATGCGACAAGGACATTATCATGCGAAAAGGGAGAGCTCTGAACAAGCCAAACCATCCAAGAAGAAAGGAAAGAAAGCGAAAACGAAAAAGAGAAAAAAAAAGGCCATGAGATCATGGCACGGCGGAACTGCGCGACGAGATTGGAGAGATGGGCAGGGGGGATTGAAGACCCGGTAGATCGGGTCTGATAATCTAATACTTGCTGAATAGAGACATCAGCTATGACGGCCAAGGGTAACTCGTTAACTCCAGCTTTGCCGCCTCCAAGCGCGACAACAGAAAACCACACCACCCTCTCTTGAGCCCTCCCGTCCGGCACGGCGGAGTCCCGAACGGCAGTGCTTCTCTGCTGATGGCAAGATCGTTGGGTTTTGGGGAGATCCAATCCTTGCGGGATTGTGTTGCCACTTGATCCATCCAGGATGCGCTCAAAGGTCAGAATCACCTGTTATGATGAATGCCAGGACCAACCAGCGACAAGGGCATGCGAAAGCCGAGGGACGCTTGGGACGTAGGCATCGGGCTATTCTCAGCTTTCTCAGTGAATTCTGGATCAATTCGCTGCGAGGCAAACCGACATTGACGGGTGCCAACCTACAGCGATGCCGTCAGCTGGATCAAGGTCGATTTCCCTCTTCACCGCCGCCAATTGAGCTTTCATCATGTTTCTGAAGACGCCACTCCCCCTCGTTCAACCCCGGCAGAGAAGAGAAGAAGTAGGGACTGTTTCTTCCCAGGGGGGAGCTCCAAATGGTCCGAGTGTGTCCCTCAAAATTCCCGTCTGATCCCCGTAGGTTCATGGATTCAACAAAGTCTGGAGCGGTGACGAGCCTCCGACGAGGCATTCAGCGCCTGAAGGCCCCTGGAAAGGTCATTCTTTTGTCCTTCTTGATCGAGTTTCAGAGACTTTGACTGGCGGCGATGGCCTGCAGCTGGGGCCGGAAGCCGGAACGACAATTTGACAGTGGCCTCATTCTGGAACCATGGATCATTTTTTTTTTGGTTGCCCATCTGCCATCGAGCTTGCCGATGCACGGGCCATGCAGACCAGGGGCCTTCAGGCTCTGAGTGGCTGTCCACCTGCAGGACCCTTTCACTTTTCCAGTGCTTGTGAAAGTGCGAATACGGCTGTTGATCAGTCGGACTTGCCCAATTTTCTGGTGCACTTCCCGAACGGTACGTACCGTCACAGGCGCCGTGACGATGGCAGGTAGTCCGTTCCTCCCACTCTTGTTGGTGCTGTGCCTGCGAATCTCGGTGCGAATCTGTGCTTGGTGGGTGTGGGCCATCTCCGCCAAGGCCCGTCGCCCACACAGGACCCCAATTGGATCTTGTTGCGCCGGCCGGGCAGTCGAGGAAATAATAAAACCTCCCCAACAGCCGCCATCCGTTTTCTTCTCCATCACCGCCATCGCAGACTCTTCTTTTACGAGCCGCCTTCCTTAGACGACTCTTGGATAGTTGGTGCTTGTTGGTGTCTTCCTCCCCCCTAGAGCCTTATCCTCCTGGGCTTCTTTCTCTCCTACTACACTTTTATTTGTTGGCAATTGTTGGCCTTGGCCTTCGCCTTCGCCATGGATATGCTGTGAGTTTTGCCCCCCTGACTGATATCGTCCCCGGGGAGTGCGCCAATACTCTCCCACGAAGCCCCAGGAGCTCATTCTAACTCTTCATGTCTCGCAGAAACGGCACCATGAAGGCGTTCAACCAGACGAACGACTATTTCGTCGTCCTCGAGGAGGTTTCAAAGTACAATGTCCAGCTCAACTTCCTCGAGAAGATGTGGGCCGTATGTCGATCCCGCCCCCCCCTACACCCGCGATACAAAGTCCAACAGAAATCGAGACTGACACCCCAGCCCAGGCCTGGTACCTCTACATGGGGAATGACACCCTCGCGACCGGCGTCATGAGCTTCATCCTCCACGAGCTCGTCTACTTCGGCCGCTGCGTCCCCTACATGATGATGGACTGGATCCCCTTTTTCCACCGCTACAGAATCCAGGCCCAGAAGATGCCCACCCTCAAGGAGCAATGGGACTGCGCCGCCATCGTCCTCGTCAGCCACTTCACCGCCGAGCTTCCTCAGATCTGGTTCTTCCACCCCATCGCCACCTACTTCGGCATGGAGTACGGCGTGCACTTCCCTCCCGTGTGGAAGATGGCCCTGCAGATCGCCATCTGCTTCGTCCTGGAGGATGCCTGGCACTACTGGTTCCACCGCAGCCTGCACTACGGCCCTCTCTACAAGGCCATCCACAAGATGCACCACACCTACTCTGCGCCCTTCGGCCTGGCTGCCGAGTACGCTTCGCCCATCGAGACCGCCCTCCTCGGCATCGGCGTCGTCGGTGCCCCCATCCTCCTCCTGTCCATCACCGGCGAACTCCACCTCTTCACCATGTACGTCTGGATCACCCTGCGTCTCTTCCAGGCCGTCGACGCCCACAGCGGCTACGACTTCCCCTGGAGCCTGCGCCACTTCCTCCCCTTCTGGGCTGGCGCCGAGCACCACGATCTCCACCACGAGAAGTTCATCGGCAACTATGCCTCCAGCTTCCGCTGGTGGGACTTCTGCCTGGACACCGAGGCCGGTGCCGAAGCCCACAAGCGCCGCCGCGAGAAGAAGCTCGCCGCGATCAAGGCCAAGAAGCAGCAATAAATCTGCCATGGGTGGAAGGGATCCTGATAAGGGCGGCGCGACCTCTTGATTGCGGTGAATCAAGTCTGTCGTCCGATCCAGGGGCTTGACGAATTCACAAGGAGGAGCATGTTGATCATGAAGACCTAGACTGTTTGCCCATCATGGCATACACAATTCTCCGTCGCTACACTGGAGACTCGGAGCATTCGCATGGCGTTGGGGGAGTGGACCAAGAACGACTTTTTACGCTTGTATATAAAAAACCAAATGTGCCCGGGAGAGGCCGTAGACATACGTACTTAATAATTAACGTCGTTCCTTGACCTTTGACATGGCTGCTGGTGAATATCATGCTCGCATTTAGTTATCCAGATGCCATGATATCATGATATGCCTGCTTCCCATGATACAATATATTACACAGTTCAGTGGCAAACACATCAAGAAACTTCACCGACAGCTGACACATATCTATCCCCCTTTGATCACGAACGGCATCATTTGCTCTTCTTGGGCGTGCAGCAATCACCAGCCACCCCAGCAGCCCGGTCGGCCAACCCCCGGACCGCACAGGACTGTCCCTCCTCCGCTTCCGCCTCGGCCGGCTCGGGCTCCGGGGGCAGCTCTCCCAGCTGGGCTGCGAGGGCGTCACACGCGGCGGCCATGCCGACGTCCTTGTCCGAGAGGCCAGCTGGATTGTGCGTCGTCCAACGAACAAATGCGGTGTTGTAGACCTGGTTTGACACGGCTCAGTTTGAACTGCATATGAGGGGGGGGGTTCAATCAAGTGAGTCGGATGTTTTACGTTTGACCACTCGGGGTGGTGGTTCTTGATCTTGCATTGAAGAGCGACGCCCGTCATGAAGTCCTAGTAGTAGTTTCGTCAGTCAGCCAATATTACCTTTTACTCACAACCCCCCCGCCCTCTCTCTCCCCAGACTCACCCACGTCTTTGCAAACGTCTTGAACTTGAACTGTCTCTCCAGCGCGGCACCGTCCTTGACCAGCGTCCAGCGGCCACCGTCAGATGCGAGAAGAGACGTGAGCGCGGGAGTCACGGCCGCGGCGTCGGTGCCGGCAGAGAAGCGCGGTTGTTGGGCCATGGCGGCTGTCGTCGAGACGTGGCGGAGAATGGGGAGCTGACGAGTCGAGGGTCGGAGAAGGCGCATTGTTGAGGGTTGCGAGGCGTGTTCTTCATCAAGACCAGACCAGACCGCATCGGTGACAAAAAAAAAAAACAGGCTGTGAGTTGAGTGAGTGAGAAACTGAGTGAGTGAGCCTGGGTCATGATGAGAGGTACTTTGTGCTACTGGTTATTTAAGTGATACTACATGTACATGTACTTGTTAACACGTTTGCGGTAGGTCAATCAAGTCTCTGAACCCTGTCACAGGGATAAATATACAACTCTCCTTGAGATCCGCTTTGACTAGTAAATAGAGAAAGTCTGAGAAAGAATTTGAGTTTCACCGGCTGGTTATGCCTTTCGGCCAAAGTGAGATCTCTCAAAGTGCTGCTTGATTAGCATCCCTTTCGATGGTACAGGGACGGGCTTATGTTCAAACTTCCAAGTCGCTGTGACTATGACAAAGAAGACCATGACCACCTAGGTAACATATCCTAACCGTAGTGAGTTCTCGTCATCATGCAACCAACCTTCTAAGAGTCGATGAATTGTTGATGGAAATATGGCATCACTGAGGTAGCGATCTGGACAATGTTGGAGGATGGAATCCTTTGGCAAGAGGGGTTGGAGGTCAATTTAGCCTACAAAGTACTCACTGTGGGAGGAGCACCTATTAATCGGGGGCCTCCTTTCTCCATCTGGGTCGGGTAGTCAGCTCTATGTACATAGAGCGGAGGTGTCAAGCTGCTACTCCGCCCACATAAGAGAGGCCGGAATGCTCGGGAGTGAGTCCGGTATCATTGGTTATCTAGCATATCTGCACGAAACGGTTCATTCATCAGTATTGGACAGAGGGAGACGTGTATACTCTCTACTCAAGCCGGGAATTACGGAGTTATCAGGGTGGAGGGATGGACTTTGGTGATTCTTCAGGAGCCAGCGTGTGATACCCTTCGTGTCTAGGTAGTCATCTTGGTCAAGGGTAACTAGGTAGCTTCTTAAATCGACATGGGAAATGGTGCTTATCCCTACACTGTAGTTCGGCTAATTGGGCTCGTGAGAATACGGTCACTTTGTTAGTGCAGTGCTGAATGGGCACCAGCAATGAATGAAGACATTCAGACAAACATGAACCAATAACTTCCGTATCGGGCATCGGCCCGCCCCTGCCCCCCTCTGCAAGCTGGTGACGAAGGTGGC
>JABFEP010001412.1:0-21797 GCA_013618265.1 Fusarium albidum
AGCGGGTTCTGCCGAAGCCGAGCCCGGACGAAAGACTTGATGCCTGAGATGTCAGGTGAGAATATCGGAGACAAAACAGAGATCGGTACGTACCTTAGCCTACGACGGCCCACCCGCCGTTCCATTGCTCAGCCGCACCGGCGGAGTCCAGACCCCAGGGTTTGTGAGTCTTGCCCCACATCGGCTTCGGCAGAACCCGCTCGGAGCCTTGTTGAGTCTGTCGTTCGGAAAAAGGCTCGTTTTCGAAAGACCTCTCTCAATCTCAAAGGCCACGCCCATCAACCCGAACCATCCCCCTCCCACGATACCCACGAATCCGTTCATCATGTCTTGGCTCGGTGTCCAGCCCCTTAAGAAGTTCAATGCTCCCTTCTGTACGTCCCAATTGCGCACTCTCGGGCCTGCCGGCCTCGAATCGCGAAAACACCACCCCCCGGCTAACCAACCCTCTCTCGCAACAGTGAAGCCTTACTGGCCCTTCTTCGCTGCCGGTACGTCCCAACTCTTTTAGGTCGCCCCGGCGAACCGATGAGCTCCCGATGAGCCCTCCCGCGCGCCGCCCGACTCGGATTGATTTGGTTATGGATGTGTTGTTGCAAGGACAGCAATTGATTCAGGATAGGTCTCGTCATCGCCTACGGCGTCAACTCTGCCCAGACCGCCATGATGAACAGTACGCCACCCCCCTTTTCGATGGAATGAATCACCCAGCGGGACTGACTGAGCATTAGCCGCCGAGTGGAAGAACGACCCCCGCAACCCTAACGCCAAGGCCAGTCACTAAGTTCGGTTCGGAGGAGGATGGAGAGATGGGATTTCGTCCAAGCACAGCATGACCTGCCCGCTCGAGCGCGAGGCCAGGGTCCCCGAGATGGAACTGTACCATAGAGTCGCAAAAGGGGCTTAATTGACCTGTCGAACAACCTATGCGAAGCTTGTCTGTCATGGAGCAACTGGATGTGGTGAAAGCCTTCTCCGGCCGTCCGAATGACGTGTGCTTGAACACCATTGTAAACTTGCTATCCCATGTGTCCAGCTGATATTGTCCTGCGACTACCTGCCCAAGTGCCACCCGCGGTCAAGATCATGTATTCTACAATTGACTCTGTCATTGCCAAGCTCTTATCAGTATTATCAGCGTAGCAGCAGCAGCAATACAATTAAACTTACAAAACTAACCCCTTTTATTGATCTGTGCCTTGGGAGACTACCTAGTTAGATTCCAAACACCTCTAATCTATGGGGTTGACGTATTTATTGGTGGGGATCAACCTTCGGACATTTCTCGACAAGTTCTCATCCATCCTCTTATCCTGACAAATCAACGCTCCATCTCCCTCACTCCACGGGCTCGACTCATACGGCGTGCAACCAGTCTTTCAATCCCCCAACCATTAATCTCATCTCCATTCTAACCAACAACATACCTTTTCACCCCCCCCCCCTACAATAGATGCGTTTTTCCCATAGCATTCTCTTCATTGCTAGACCAATCACCGCTAGACGAGTTCCAGCTTTTGTGTCGAGAAATTTTGCAACTGCTACAATGACCGCCGCCACATCAGGACCCAACAGGACAAAACCGCAAAAGCCCAACGGAAATGGAGGCAAGAAGGAGGTCAAGATTCTAATGCTTCATGGTAAGCGCCCCATAATGAAATGATCTGCTTCTATAGGCGTCGACCTAGATGATTATCACATCATTACCCTAGACACACGGTCACTCACTCACACTCTCTCCCAGGCTACACACAGTCGGGCGCCCTCTTCCGCGCAAAGACGCGCGCCCTGGAGAAGCTCCTCGTCAAGCTCCTCAACCCCGTCAAGCTCCTCCCCGTCCTCATCTACGCCACCGCCCCCAACCGCCTCAGTGCCGAGGACGTGCCCGGATACCAACCGCCGGAGGAGCCCCCGGCGGATGACTACCAGCCCGACACATGGGGCTGGTGGCGCAAGCACGAAGCTACGGGCGCGTACCGCCTCCTGGAGGAGGGCATGGCCACTGTCGCCCAGGCCATCCGCGAGGCCAGCGGCGTCGACGCCGTGCTGGGCTTCAGCCAGGGAGGCGCCCTCGCCGCCCTCGTGGCCTCGGCCCTCGAGCCGGACCGGTCCCTGCCCGAGGGGCGCGAGGGTGACTGGGCGAGGGGCCTGCGGGAGGCCAACGGGGGCAATCCGGTCAGCTTTGCCGTCATGTACTCGGGATTCTGGACGCCGCCGGACTCCCTGCAGTTCTGCTACCAGCCCACCATCAAGACACCCACGCTGCACTACAGGGGTAGCCTCGACACCGTCGTGGACGAGAGCTGGAGCCAGGCCCTGATCGACCGGTGCGAGGCCCCCGTCGTCATGGTGCATCCTGGCGGTCACTATGTGCCCATATCAAAGGAGTGGGCCATGCCCCTGGCGGGATTTATCAAGCAGCATGCCCAGGAGCAGGAACTCAAACCCGACTTGTGAGATTCCCCCACGGAAAAGGCGAACTCGGCAAGGGGCATGCATACATAGACCGATAGACAGATACATACATAGAGTCAAGCGCATCAAATGCCATGTTACATATCCTCATTCCCGAGGACTATCTAACCTGTATAATTACAGACCACCCAAACCCCATCCTGACCTGTTCACCGCTCTGCCCCTTGCGCCATGGCCATGCCCTTATTTGGCAGGTTGAATCCGTGCCATCATCTCCTCCTTGGTAATGAGATGGTCGATTCTCTCCAACAGGCCCAACAGGCTCTTCATGTTGTGGCTCCACTCGTTCAGGATATCGTCCGCATCCCGAGGCTTCGCAAAGCTGACGATCCGCGCGGGACGGTCAATCTTGGCGTACACAGTCTTGGAGGTGACCAGCTCGCTGATGTACTTCTCCGTCTCGTCCTCGGTGAGATCAAGAAGCTGGGTGAGGCGTACCATCTGGATGCGAGTGTAGTACTTGGCGACCACACGGACGTTGTGCTCAATAACTCGCTTCCGGAGATCCTGCCATCGCTGGTGCGCCTTTTCATCCGAGCTCTGACCGGCTTGCACATCGAAGACGTCGGTTTTGCAGAGGTGGGGGCCGAATCTCTTGGCAATCTCGGGCCATCGCATCAACTCGTGAACAGTAAAGAGCCGCAGCAGCTCGGCCTCCGCGGGCACCTCCGAGTTGCGGGTGTCTTTGTGGATTCGGTGGAGGAGGTCGTTTTGTTCGTTGTCATAGGGGGCCAGGATGACGAAGTGGATGATGCGTTGCAGGACCTGCAGTTCCGTTAGAGATGAAGTTGTGGTGCTGCCGACCGGGAACTTACGGGGCGAAGCTTATCTGGGTCCTCCTCGACTGCTTCTGTATCTAGCACCTGTCTGTAGTGCTTGCACACGTCCAGGTACTTGTCCTCCTGCTTGGCCAGGATGATCTGTTGCTCGTAATATCGTAGCTTCAGGTCGGTCGTGTCGTCCTCCTTCACCTCAGGCACCTCCTCACCGCGCGCCTTCTTCTTCTCCCGCTCCTTCTCCTCCTTCTCGAGCTGCTCGGCCGTCTTCTTGGGCTTTCGGGAGAGGTATCGCGTGCTGATCTTGCGGGACAGGATGCCGGCCTGAGTCCAGTCTCCGCTCTCGATGCATAGGGCAACTTGGGCCAGAATGAATTCCGTCTTTTCCCGTCTATCCATAGAACCAAAAGTCTCGACCTGCAGCTCACAGAGGATCTCGGTCGCAGCCTTCAGGTCTCCCTGTTCCTTCTTGATGTCGGAAAGGATCTTGGTGACGCGGGCGCGCTCGACCTCGACAAAGATCTTGCCCTCGGTCACTGTTCGTAGAGTCTCGATAACGGAAAGCTTAGTCTTGAGGTCGGGGGTGTCGTCGAGGAAGCCCATGACGGTCTGGACCATCTTGGTGATGGCTTGCTTGAGCTGGCTGTGCTTCTTGGACAAGACCAAGGTCTGGTCGTTCATCAAACTCCAGTCGCCTGCATTTTTGCATAGAGTGACAATTGAGACCAGTACTCGTGATGTCGACGCAAGATCCGAGGCCTGGTATTCGGTTAGGAGGTACTGGGGTGGAGGGTGGGTGGTGGGCGTACTTGTCGGGTCTGTTTCTCGAGCGCAACGAGCTTCTCAACCGCACCCTGAAGGTTGTTGGACTATACACGGAGTTATAAGAAGCCCAGGCTTAACACGGCGGAGCTGGAACACGAACCGCAGCCAGCTTCTCAGCTTCGGGGAGCAGCACGTCGACCTCCTTCGAGAAGTCCTTCTCGGGCTTCAGAGTTCCTTCAGACATGATGATGATGGGGGCGCAGTCTAATTAGATAGCGGGCGTCTTGGTGTATCTAGCGGAACGTGATCGTGGCGAAGGGGCCGGATCTGAGAATTGTTGATGGAGTTGATGCGGTTGATCAAAGGCTGTTTGGTTGAAGCTGGTCGTAGTGACGAGGCTCACGCAAGAGGCTCCTGCCTGTCAGTGGACCCACCTAGCGCCAAGGCTGGAGCTGGAATTTAGTGGGACCGATTCCGCAAACTTCATTTGCACGTGATCCGCTTCCAATGACGACGAGTGTTTTTATCAGTCCAGAAGATGAGGTGATTCTTCCTGTCAACACTCTGTGCATTGCAGGGGAAACCGTGGTACACCTCACGAGGCTCCTGCTTGCCTACCTGACGGCCCTGGTACGTAAGAGTTCAGGCTTTGATTGTGCACCAACCTAGAGTCCAGAGACGAATCTCTACAGTAGGCTGTAACTGCTACTTGCACCTTCACCGGGACTTGTACACTAAGTATTTTATCTCATTACTCGTTAGTACTAATTTGATTTTTATAGTCTCGGTCTAGCTCTAGCACCTTAGATGCCCGTATATCCAGGATAAGAGAAAACTAAAGAGTAATAATAAGAAGTTGTCGAGCGTAAAACAGCATTTAACGTCCGAGGACGATGCGTGCCTTAACCCGAGGGCTTGGGGTTGACTAACTGTAATTAAAATATCCAAGCTTTATCTATCCTTAAATTCCCCTACTTAGCATGAATGGATCAATTGCCCCAGCTCCCTGGCTTATATAGCGTGGGAAGTCTTGGGTGAACCTGATCTACTTCGACGCAGATCTACTTCGACGCAGATACAACTCCGCCAATTCAATTTATACTGATCCAACAAGCCGACGTCGTGTCAGAGAGCTTACTGAACAGTGCATCTCAGCGACCGTGGTGTAGTGGTTAGCATTATTGCCTTCCATCCATTCGATGTTAGCAATAGAGTCGGGTTCGATTCCCGACGGCCGCAGCGTACATGAAATTTCAGTTTTTTTGCCCCCCCTTGCCCCTAGATTGGCCGTTTTTTTTGTCTACCTAGATGCCAAGTATCCAACACCTTAAATGGCCTTTTCCTCTCCCCCCAGATACATACCTAGGTAATACACCCTCGAGATAGTCGACCGGCAAGGTGGCGATTTATTGACGAGTTTCGACCGAGGCACAACGTCCCTGTGTGTCTCCTCTCCTCTCCTATTCATCTGAGATACCATCCATTGCCGCCTCTGTCTCTTCCTGGATGAACTTCTCCATCCCGCCGGGGACACATGTGACATTCCTCTTCAGCCTGTGCTTCAGGCCGACTCTGAACAGACTTGTCCGACATCAAACCAACCACCTCGTCCACGAATCTGAAGCAGGAGGCAGGTAGGTAGACTCGTAGAGGTAGAGGTGGAACACTACCCCTGGGCCCTTGCGATCTCGAGGCTTTTGGGTGGGTGATGGTAGCATTTGGTGGATAGCAAGTCGGGGCTTAGTTCTCCATGGTGTTCTTTGCTGCTCTTGAAATTTCATTTCGCGTTTGATGATGATATTATTGCAGTGAATGTGATGTTTGATTTCTTCTCGCATGCCGCTATTAAATTAGTCTTCTGCAAAAAGGACCTCCAGGCCCCGGGCCCCCTTGATGGTATCCTTGACTCTACATGCGGCTGGCCGTCTAGGGAAGGAGGTCATCAGGATAATTAACCCATATGATAGTGAGCCGGCGGTTCTATCCATCCCCTAGCTGACGGATATCTTGATGGTGAGTGATTGTGGAGATGGCAGTACTTGATTCGAGAAAGTATAGCACAATGGGACCTCGGGAACTGGTCAATAGCACTGCAACTTGGTCATCTCGCATACGTGTACCGCGTGCTTCCTATCCAGTATCCACGGGCCAAGTCTGTGCTAGAAGTAGGGGCAGACTGGCAGCTAACAAAGAGCCTGCTGGGTATGTTTGATTATCGGCACTGACGAATGCATGGTAACTACCCGTGAACCCCCCTATATGTCAAGATTCCGGGCTCGCGACCTCTTCGGCCGTGGAGCCGCTCGTAATGATCGACTGGCATGGCTCGCTTGCAGGACCGGCTGATGTGCGGCAACATGGATGCCCGACGGCTGCTCCGGGCCTCGGAGCAAAAGCATCGGTTACAGACCTCGAGAGCGATTGTTGGAGTGTGGCAGAGCAACGCTGTTTGGGTGAAAGCGTGGCGATTTCCAAGAGAAAGACAGAGAAGGCCAAGACGGCCGGATGAAAAAGAAAACAACCAAAGGAAGGGCATCAAGCTGGTCTCGCTCGATATATCACCCGATGGGCATGAGCCGGGTTCTCAGCAGTACCTCAGCCAGGGGTATATATACTCATGTTTGGGCATTTATTACAACAGCGACCGTGGTGTAGTGGTTAGCATTATTGCCTTCCATCAATGAGATGTGAGCAATAGAGTCGGGTTCGATTCCCGACGGCCGCATTTTTTAATTCTTGTCCTCTCATCTACTCAGGTCTTTTTTGTTTCCGAGTCGCAATGGGGGAAGGAAATTGACTGCTGTTGGACGTGGTGGTCACCAAGATTCGTCGCACGTGATTTCAACTATAGAGCCTGGTCAACAACACCAACCAACCCGATCAACACAGCATCCGCTTGCGAATAAACAAAACACCGCGACCCTGATTTTACTGCCTATCCCAGCATCCTCCGACACCCCCAAATCATCCATCCATCATGGCTGCCGCCAACCTCTCCACATACTCCGACTGCGTCTCCTCCCTCCGCACATCCCTCAAGTTCCTCGAATCCTCGGTCGAAACCCTCGACAACGGCGTCTCCGACTTTCCCCGCCTCGTCAACGTCCTCAAGACGGTCCGCGTGAGTCCCTCCGAACCCACTATCAAAAGAGCGTCTTGAATTATCTACCAAGAATCAACCTCTGACAATTAAAACAATCCAGCACTACGAGCTCATCCCCCAGCCCACCCTCGCCTCGGCCGAGGCATCCCTCCGCGACGACATAGGCCCCTACATCGCCCTCCTCCTCGCCCGCGCCGACTCCCAGATCGAGCGCCAGGAGCGCCGCATCGAGACCCTCAAGGCCCGCGCCGAGCTCCAGCAGGGCCGCCTCGCCCGCCCGGACGACGACGGCGGCGCCGACCCGAGCGCCAGGTTCAAGAAGCACGGCGGCGGCGGCGGCGGGAGGAGGCTCTCAACCGAGGAGAAGCTCCGCGCGAGGGCCGTGCGGCAGAGGAAGGAGGCTTTGCGGTACGGCGTGGAGAGGCTGGAGCTTGAGGTGCTGCAAAAGGAGAGGGAGCTGAGGAAGAGGCTGGAGGGGTGATTCGGCGCGTGGTTGGATGAAAAGAGAAGAAGAAAAAGAATAAGAAAGAGAGGGAAAACACGACCCATTCACCACCCAAGGAGCTTGAAAAGCACACCTGGGACGAATACCTAATACCTCACCTCTGGCCAGTGCGAGCTGCGCCAGATGCTCAAGATCTGGCTGTACCGGTGGACCTCGATCACTTAGGCCAAGCTGGGTACTAGAGCGAAGGCGCGGATCGACGCGCAGGCCGGATCGGCGCCGGGCATAGGACAGCCACGAAGGCGTCAAGATGAATGCCGATCCGGCCCCAGCATCGGGCCTGATCTGCGGACTTTTTGCTGGGACAGATCGAGGCTGTCTTTAGCTTTACCGCCACCCGCGGGTGAAGATCGATCGCACACTGCCCAAGTTGTGGGCGAACAAATTGATGCCCGATCTGCCAATCCTTTACGAAGATGAAGCGTGCTGATCAAGTAAGCCTTACATCCAATGCCTTGATTTAGATCTCCAATTATCCCGCCCTATGCAGATCACAGAAATCCTTGCGCTCATTGCTCACGCATTCATTCCAATAGTCGTCGTATTCACCAAGGCAAAGGACACCGTGCCCCCTCGGTCTACCTACAGGTTGCTTCGAAACCACCCATATCTGCACCTGGCCTCCCAGGATCCTTTTGACAAATACAACCACCTCTGAACCCGCCCAGTTTGCTCAGTGGCCCGCAACCCGGATTTTCTCCATTAAAAGGATGGATTCCCGAACAGGTCTTTTTTTCCTCCGGCGTGAGACAACAACAGCAACATCATTGCCATTATGAGCGGCCATTGCCATTGTTTCCGCCTGCAAAGCGTGATAAAACACTTCATTTTGCAGAGTGCCCGTGGGCACTCGAAAAGACAATAGATGAATCGAAGAGAACCAACAGATGATGACAATAAAAAAAGAGACATATCAGCTAAGAGTAATGCAGCCATCTGCCAGGCGCCGTGGGCCGTTTTGTCAAAAAGACACATAAAAAAGAACGAGGGGTTTTTGTCGTCCCAAATATACTCCAACACATTTCCCATCCCAGTAGTGAACCAAATTGCGGAGTCGTGACTCTAAAACGTTAAAAACAAGAAACAATGAACGAGCAGCCCGCGTTGCAGCGGGCCTGACGGTGCTCGACAACACGATTCTGTGCGCGTGTTGTCGAGCGGGTATCCCAGGAATCCTTGCGTGGATCGTTTGCTCATAACAAGATGAGGTAGTTGCTGGGCGCAATACCCGTCTCGCCATTCTCCTTGCGTGCTTGCCACCACCGTCCGCTGACGTCCGAGACCTCGAGGATTTCGTGTTTCGAGAAGGAGATCTCGTTGGCGTCGTCGGGGTTGGCCTCGTAGCTGTAGATGGCCTTTGCTCGGTAGGGGTACTCGGTCGGCGGCACTACCTCGGTGTCGGCGCCAGGAGAGTTGGCCGGCTTGGGCTGCTGCTGCATGGCCGAGTTGGTGAAGCTCTGGGGTACTGCGGAGCCGCGGCCTCCGACTTGGGAGACGCCGGCGACGGGGGAGGGGTTCTCGAAGCCATTGAGCTGGGCTGAGGTGTACATCTGAGGGGGCTGAACCGAGTTGGACGTCTCGGGGCGGCCGCCACCACCGTAGGCATTCATCGTGGATCGGTGGATCGTGGTCGACTCCTTGGCGAGGGCGAACGAGTCGAGGAAGGCTCGTGGGGTTGACGAAGGGTTGGAGCCGAAGTAAAAGGTCCAGATCACCTATCATTCGTGTTAGCCGTGCGCGGTTAATTGAGCCTAGGTTGCACCGACGATAACCATGGCCAGCAGGATGAATCCAGCCGACGCAGCCTCGCGCGCACCACTGTCCGAGTACAGAAGTAGGTTCACGCCCGATGACACCAAGACAATTCCCGCAGCGAGATAACCCGTCACAGCGACGTGGTAAGTATGAACAGAATCGCTTCCAATCACGACAAATACTCCGACAATCAGGCACAGGCTGTAAATACATCCCCACCAGGCGAAGGTCGGGAAGGGCGAATCGTCGGTCTGTTGTATCCGTCCGATGATGCAGGCGACAAAAGTGATGCACCAGGCAAGCTGGATGCAGATTAGCGATGCGCTCACAGGCACTGGACAGCACCAGATGGAGAAACGCAGCAACACACCATGGCAATGGAGAGCGTGGCAAGGGCGAAGGGGTCGCCAAGGATGTTGCTCATCTGGATCCCCTTGCGGCCGCCGTACATTCTTGAGTGATCCATTTTCTGAAGCGACGGTGAGGTGAGCGAGTACGAGGGCATAAGGAACCGCAGGTCGTTCAGTCGGCGGTTGAAGCCGATGCGATGGGTGATGAGAGTAGCCGCTGTCCTTGGTTCGAGATTCGGTTGTCAAGTAGCAGGTTGGCGGTCAGGTATTCAAGGCTCGATTGCTACCGGAGCATTCGGCAAAGGAGGAGCGATGAGGATGAAGGAGGCTGTGCTAGAGCCTGGAGGCGTCTGCAAGTTGCTGGGGTCGCTGGGCGAAGCGGTGTCGATGGTGAGAAAGCCTCGAGGCTGGGAAAAAGGCGACGATCGGCGGGGAGCGAGTCGAGGAAGCCGAGAATAAGAGTGTGAGAGAGGCAAGAGGCGAAAGGAAAAAAGGAGCGACTAGGTTGGGACGATGGAAGCCGGGGCGTATAAGGTTCGGGGAGATATGGAGAAAGAGAAGAGGCAGAGAGGGAAAAAGAGGGTGGAAGGATTGAATTGGATGGTGAGGAATGGATGGATGGGAAGAGAAGGGAAGATGCGCTGCAGGTGGGAACGGGATTGTCCAGCGGGAAGGGGGGGGCACCACAGAGAGAAACGCGGAGACAAGGGGCGCTCTCAGACTCCCAGGCTCTCAGACGGGACGTTGGACGCAGGCTGTGGTGGGGGGAGTTTGACTTGACTGCGGCTGGGCGTGATTCGACTGGCGGGTAATGTACTAGAGGTAAGCAAAGCGGCAACGCTGCCCGCCGTCACTAGGTCTCTTTTTGCGCGCGGCGCGGGTTGAAAATAACAAAAAACAAGTGGCTGTCCACTTCAGTTGCAGGACCGGTGGCTGTGGTTCCTTCCCGTCAACAGCAAAGGACCAGGGCAGACGTGACGCGGTCCCCGTCAGATCAGGCGCTGCTGAGAAGCAGAGTAACAACAGGCCAGGTCGGCTGACTGTGCACAAAGTCAGGGGCGGCAAAAGACGGGGGAGTTTTCAATTTTTCCAGCAAGGGCAACCTCGTATTTAGAGGGATTGTTGCGTAACAAGGTCTCGGACTTGGGCAGCGAATAACAATAGTAGGGGAAATAAAGGCAATGAATGAATGTATGAATGAATGGGATGAATCAGAAGGGAGAAGAGAACCCAGAGGACATTCAGAAGGATTCAGGGCTGAGCAAAGGGAAGAATGGGGAGATTTCAGGGAAACCAACCTGGAAAGCCGTCAGATTGGCTCAGCTTTCTCGTCGTCGGATTGTCCTCCACAGGGCAATGATCCAACTAGTTTATTAGTGCAAGTTGTGCACTGGATGACTGGGAAGGGGGGGCCTCTCTCTGCCTTGTGCGCCCTGTTGTTCCTTGGCTTAGCGGCCGTTTTTGGCGGGTGAGCGAAATGAAGGGTAGGTGTGTGTGCCGGTTCCCTAGTAGCGTGGACCAACCGCTGCCTTGTCGGGTTGGCTGGCTCGATGACAGGCGAGATTTGACCCCGAGAAGAAGTTCGAGAACTTGAGCAAGCCGACCTCGTGATTGGGCCAGAGATGGGTGGAAATCCAGGAGAATGCAGGTCTGTCCGTCGCTTGGAAAGAAAATTGTTTCGTTTCGTCGCCTCTTTTGTGGGACGGGATTTGTTGGTCGAGTAATACTCTCTGTCTTGACCGTGTTCTGTGTCGTTGCTCGCGAGAATCCAGACAACTGGTTGGTTGGAGAGGAGTTCAAAAGAGCGAGAGCTCGTCGTGGTCACAGCATCCAGGCGCGCACAGGAATGGGCTGGATCTTCACCAGTCACCCGCCGAGAGGGTGTTGTCGTCGGCGGTTGTCCAGCGGGAACAGCCCAGCCCGGCCATGGGTTGAGAAAAGCCTCCTCTCTGTGCAAGCAAAGTCCCATCAACCCCCTAGGTAGTCCTGGTAGTCAGCGTTGACCATCCCCAGAGGAGACAGACGCCGCCTCGGGTAGGAACTCTCTCTCATCCCATCCTCTCTGATGACTACCTGTGCAGCGCCTCTTTGACGCCATTCTTACATTGGCGCTCTCCATCTCGTGCTCCTTCCCACGGCTTCATCAACCATCCATCTTTTGACACCGTCTGTTTGAGATTCGACCAGGGTTTGCCTCTCGTCTCTCGATGTCCTGGAGGAGGAAGGCAGGAAGGCCCTGCCCGCCCGATGATCCAGGATGCAGGGGCCTGAACGAGTGGCCGGGGGGTCAGTTTCAGCAACCACCCATCCTGGACGCCTCGAGCACTACCAGTAGGTGATGGCCGTCAAGCTCTCAGACTCTTCAATCGCACAGATGGCAGCTTACCGATGATATGGATACGGGATGCCGCTATCGATTGGCGAAAGGAGCCTATACGGGAAACAGAGTCCAGATACGTAGCCCATCCCTTGCCGATGCTCGCGTGCGCCCCGCCTCCCCTGCTGCGACCTCGAGGCCGGGCCTGGGAATGCAAGACATTTAACCTCTTTATAATGTCGACGCATGCCATCCTCGAGGAGGACTTGCACTTGACCCCCGCGTCCCAGCCTCCAGCGTCCGCAGATCAACTCCAGGCCAGCCGGATCGGCACTGAGCTTAATATCGAAACCTTGACTCTGGTCTTTGGTTGTGTTCTTGCAGGGCTACCAGGCAATGTATCACACCGATTCTTTTCATTGCTGGAGCCCTAAAGCTGTCTCACGCAGGTGATATAAAAGTCTAGTGGCTCTATATACCAAGGTGCATCACCAACTATTGTCTTGGCGACCAGCTGAGGCCTGCAATTATGGACTCTGCTGTGCATTGCTTATAATTATTCATTTCGTCTATCCCGGGTCCAGACCTCCACAGAGTGACGCCTCGCGTTGCAGCAATCTCCAAGATAACTGATGATATTAATACTGTAGTTGCTCACCTGGACCTCGCTCTAACAGAGACTCAACCAAACTCTGACCGGGTGCCTCCCCATCCGCGATTGATCTGGCCAACTCCCGCCCCCGATTCATCCGATGTTGCACGACAAGACGTCTTGGCCCCGTCAACCCTTGAAAAACTCTCCGACCTGCCTCTTGACCCTTGCCACCAAGGCGGGTCCGTCAACCACCCTTGGCACCGGTTAGGTTTTTTACCCCTGGAACCACCGAAACCCAGCCTATCGCCCACGCATGCCACGCTCTCCAGTTCCGCTCCGCATCACTCCTGCCCTTGCAGCATTACGGAGTAATATTTCAGAGATTTATCAACACGCAGCCGCCACAAAGTGGCTAGATCAGCTCCACTCTTGATTCTTTTTTGCCGCCAACGCGCGGCATTTTAACCCACCCATGGATGGCGCTTTTGGTTATTGGGACGACTTACGCTCCGGCAGTTGCTTCAGCGTCAATCAAGACAAGAAAATTTGACAGCGTCCTGTCTGTGCAGCTGGCCCTTGTCCCAGCAGCCGGCTTGTGCATCGAACGATCGTCTGCGCTCCCCGATGTTAGCGCCCCTGCCCGGTTCCCAGCAAGGCCCTGAACTTGGTGATCGGCAACGAAGGTTCCCGCGCATCATCTGTGACAGTTGTGAACTGAGTGAGGCTTATTACGAGACGGCGTTTGTTTGGCTTTTATGCCCGCCGTCCGCGCCATGAATGACTCTTGGATTGGTCATGCCCTCCCTCAGGCCATTCTGCGCTGAAGAAGAGCTGAAGAAGAGCTGAAGAAGAGCACTCTTGAAGGCTTAGTGACCATCCATCATGATCGGGTGTGGTGTACAAGAATGGTCGCCCTCAGGTGAGAAGTCAGGGAATTTACCAAATCCAGACTTGCACTTGTCAAGGATGGTGAACTGAGGTTGCATACAAGACCTCCGAGGAGCCCGGGAGAAAAGAAAGATGGATGGATGGTGGAAGTTAGTTTTAGGAACGTTTTTTCTTTTCTCAGTACGTACTGTATCCAACCCAAAAATCCAAGGGTCAATATCCACGAGTCAATATATGCGTGAAAAAAAGCAACCAAGTCCTACCAGAAGGTTCCATATTACTACTGTATATAATATTATTGCCACCTAGCTTGACACAGGCTGTCACGACCCTTACTTTGCATATTATATACTCTCTGCAGGAGTATTGTCGGCCACAAGAGATGGAGAAAACTACTAGTAGTAGTCCCACAACTGCCGCACCAGACTCTTAGCGGCAGCGCGCCCCCAACTCCTTGCCTCTGCTGGCGAAACCACCGTTGCGTTTTACTCTGGAACTTGTCGGTGATTCAGAGCGAGAAAGGGAACAAGAGGAAACGCCATGAGTTTGTTTGGGCGAGTTACGAGTGACTTGTTACTCATCCTATTCAAGTTGCGAAATATGACATCCAAGTATACTACGTTATCTGTCACCAACACATCCTCAACATTCCCCTCAACCGTTCCATGACGATGACCCGACAAACTTGAATGGGCAAAAGGAGCGAATCTTGCGAGAGGTTACGCAAGAGGTTATTGACATCTGTTGGGGTTGAGAATTACACGTTGCTGGAGGGACATTGGGCCGGGGGCGAGTTCATGAGAAAATATTGGCCATGATGAAGATACGAGATTCTTTAACCAAAGCCCCTAGGTAGCTACAATTGACCTCAACGGGTTAGCTGTACATAAGAGGTCTACTGTAGCTTTGGAGTGAAACAACATCAATGTACCCGAGGAGAGCCAGGTAGGTGAACTCTCTTGACTAACAACTAATTAAACTCGTGTTCGTTTTCCTAACGTTGCTTCCGTTGCGACACGAGGTTGAGGAGAGGCCACGGACAAGAGCTCCGCCACGTTGGCCTAGGGATAGTCGAATTCTAGAACGTCTTGTTTGGAGTCACAGCTAGAGACCAGTCCCGGAGAGAAGAGCAAGGCTGATAAATCCATGTCGTTGGATCGTCTGAACGTGGAGTGATGGATGTTAGTTACCGAGGTGACAGCCGTGGAGGGTTGGTTCTTTATATGAATCTTAGCAACACGCGGGGACCGATCAAGAGCCGCAGACTTCCCCTGGAGGTTTACTTCTCTGTGCCTGGCCGCAAGGTTCCTGCATACGTCCCGAGCCGCAATATCGGTATCGCATTAATCTTAACAAAGACACGTCGCGGCTCCCCCAAAAGACTGATCATGGCCGTTGCGCCTAAACCCAGTGCACTCTTGGTCCGCTCCTTGCAGAGCACGATGTATCGAATTTAGAACTGATGGGTATCTTGAAGGACATGTTCTCATAAGTCGTCCTCGGCTTCCAGCTCTCGCTCTGCGCGCCTCACTTGCCGCTCCACCACCCGCACCCGCGACTCGAAGTCTGCCATGGCTCTCGAGTTGTCGAGAACGCCCGTCTCGTACCATGTTCGGATGACGGCCTCGCTTCGCCGTCGAAGGTCGGCAATCTCGGCAGCCTGGGCCATCTGCGTCGCCTCGATAGCCTTCATCCTGTCCTGCAAGGCGATGAGACCCGCGCTCTCTGACGGGTCCGGGATCGGGCTGTCGTTGATCGCCGTGAGGGAAGAGAGGGTGGCCGGAAAGGATGGAGCGGATGCCAGAACGATGGACTGGATGGCCTCGGGAGATAGCTGAGAGGGAGGTTCCGAGGGAGCCGGCGGGTGGAAGAAGTCAGGATTCGCACGATCTGGGATGGGGGAGAAGAAAAATGAGTACTTTTGGGGCGCACAAGATAAGTCAAGTGTCACAGCTGGGACGTACAGATCTTCAAGAGCCCTTCGTAGTCGCGGGACTGCTGCAGGAGAGACGAGAAGCGGCGTCCCAGCTGGCCAATCTGGTCCACAGCGGACAGTTCCGCCGTGAGGGACGGCGATGCAGACTGGCCATACAAAAGGTGCTCGATGCGCAGGAGCCGCGACTCGAGCAGGTCGATGGTCGAGAGTGTTGTGTCGTCCATGGTGGTCATCGTGACGGTTACCATATCAGAGGCGGCGCGCGCGGGACACGGGCGCGGGACCTTTGAGCTCCGCCCGCGGAATGACGGTGTGGATGCGGTCAAGGGCGGAAGTGGGGGGGTCAGGAGGATATCATGAAATTGGAGATTGTAAGACCTGCAGCAAAATCATGGCCTCTGATGTCGCAGTTGGAGGCCCACGGGCTTGGTTGGGATGGACGGCATTGATGGTGGGAGAGGGCAGAGATGAGATCACATGGTTAGCTTCAATGGTTCTTCCAGTCTTTTCTACCTTGGTGGAACAAAGACTGCAGAAGCCGTAATTACCAGGCACCGGTCCTCATCAGCCAGAGGTCCAGTTCACGCCCGGCCCTGAAAGGCCCCTGAAGATTCCCCGGATTAAGAACAAAGCCTTTGGTGGACCCCCGCCCCCAGCCCCCTTATTGGCCGCATTGACCACAAAGGCGCGTGCCCATTGGCCGTTTCCATTCGGTAGCGCTCGGTAGGCTCCAGCAGTTGCCCCCCCCAGAGGGCCGTCCATCCTTTTTGTCTGCCAGGATCGTGGCCAGAAAAGCAACAGGCCAGCCTCAGGAATTGCTAGCTCGAGGTTTCCCCATGGCCATCTCCTGACCGGCACCTGTGTGCTGCTGTCTTCTTTCCCTCCTTCACCTCACTCCAAAACACCAACAGTGGTCCTCGTGACTCTGTGCCGTTCGGCTTCGGTCGCGATTGGAGCCGTTCGAAAAAAAAAACGCTTGTCAAAGCAAGGGGGGACGTCTTGTGCCGCGGGACGGTTGCAGCACGTCAACCTCCGAACGAGTCAAAAGGGCTCTGAGCAGCGCTTGGTTGACGCAATCTGGCCTAGGGCTGGCCACTGCCACCTCCTCCGTGGCTCGGCCTTGCCCGCCTCATTGCTAGTTGCTACCTAGTCAGCAGCAAATCCGGGAATCGGCTTGTTAAGCCGAAGGAATGCAGAGATAGCAACACATCCCATTCCCTCTTTGCAACTTGGCGCAAACAACTTGCTTGCAGAACCTCCTCAGTCCGCCGAACCAAAAAACACACACCCCGTTGTCGCAAACAATCTCAACTCTTGCGATCGCGCGCGCCGAAATCCTCGACGTCACAAGGAGCATCTTCTGCCACCGTGCTATGACAAACTATTCGACCATATTATCTGATGGAAACGCTTCTACCACCAGAAGTCCCAGCGACATGTCAAGGTGAGGAGGAGGGAGGCGACACAGCCCGCCGACACCGGCCCCATGATGTTATGCTTCTTTGTCGCTCACAACTCGACGATACAGACCACGACGTCGCGGCCACAAGGATGGCGGCCATGGCGGCCAAGCCACCACGCTCAGCAGCACCGTCAACCTGCTGAACACAAGTGCGTCCGAACCAAGAACCCTCGCTGAGATCGATCCGCGATGCTGACTCGGGAATCTTCCAGTTGTCGGAGCTGGCACCCTCGCCATGCCCTCTGTTATGTCCCACATGGGAATCATGCTCGGCGTGATACTTATCATCTGGTCCGGTTTGACCGCCTCGTTCGGCCTCTACCTGCAGTCCCGTTGCGCTCGATACCTCGAACAAGGAACCGCCTCCTTCTTTGCCCTGTCGCAAATCACATATCCCAACGCCGCCGTTATATTCGATGCTGCCATTGCCATCAAGTGCTTTGGAGTCGGTGTGTCGTACATGATCATCATCGGAGATCTCATGCCTGGAGTTGTCTTAGGCTTCCTCAACAATGCCAACAGCGTTCCGTATCTGGTTGATCGCAACTTCTGGATCACTGCCTTCATGCTCCTCATTATCCCGTTGAGCTTCCTCCGCAGGCTCGACTCGTTAAAGTACACCAGCATCGTCGCGCTGGTCTCGATCGGTTACCTCATTGTCTTGGTTATCTATCATTTTGCGGTCGACAAGCACGCCGACCCAGGGAGCATCCGGATCATCCAATGGGGCGGGGCTATTGAGACCCTGAGCACTCTGCCGGTCGTCGTCTTTGCCTATACTTGCCACCAGAATGTGCGTTGTGCCGCCGCAACTGCTCGGCTTTCTGCCAGTTCTCGCTAACAAGCCCTAGATGTTTTCTATCCTGAACGAACTGAAGGACAACTCCCCCTCCAGCGTTATTGGTGTTGTTGGGTCAAGCATTGGCTCGGCTGCCTCGATATATACTGTGGTGGCCATCACTGGCTACATCACCTTTGGCAACGCCGTTGTTGGAAACATTGTGTCTATGTGTACGTTCGTGCCGCTTCCCTACCCTGACACTCAACTCACAATTGGTAGACCCCACTGGTGCTGCGTCGACAATCGGAAAGGCTGCTATCGTCATCCTCGTCACATTCTCAGTTCCTCTGCAGGTTCATCCATGCCGAGCTTCACTCGATGCCGTCCTAAAATGGCGCCCGAACCGTAACCAGTCGGGCAACGGACGGACCTCGACTCCATTATTACCTACACCCCCCGCGGGGGATCATGGAGCCATCTCCTCCATGTCTGACCTTCGTTTCGCCGTCATCACTACTTTTATCCTTACCTTTGCGTACATGACCGCTCTGTCGGTCACCAGCCTCGACCGAGTGCTGGCATTTGTTGGCAGCACCGGATCAACATCCATCAGTTTCATTCTTCCTGGTTTGTTCTACTACAAGATTAGCGACCCAGACAGCACTTATCACCAGCGCCTGGCCAAGGAGGACGATGATATGGAAGACTCCGGCACCTCGGATGTCGAGGAATCGGCAGCCCTGGCCCAGAGCGTAACCAGCGTCCGCAGCGGTGTGAGCCTCGCCAGCAACCTGAGCACTCGCAGCAACCGGGGCTCATGGCGGTGGCGGAAGAAGTGGCGTTGGGATCTAGAGCACATAGAGCACTCCAACCTGCGCAGGATGTCGCTCGCCCTGGCCATCTACGGAGCCGTTGTCATGGCTGTGTGCTTGGCTCTGAACATTTTCTTTGCTGTCACTAACTAGATAGACATTGCTCTGTTCCCCCCCTCCCTGTACAGCTTCATCAAAGATGAGAAATGTTGGCTAGAAGGTGTTGTAAGATGGGAGCATATACGGCGTTTCCATAGCGAAGAGCTTTACAGACGGCCTAGGCGTTGTTTTAGACATGATTTCTTTTGGGTAGCGCGTCAATAGAACTCTTTAATAGAGATAAATGGCATGCGGCTCTGGTCACCCCAAAGCCTATCCAGCCTATCGTACAGTAGTAATACCACTTTCTCCCCGAGTTGTGGTGCCAGCCAGTTGAATAATCTGCCGGACAACTCTGTCTCTTCTCTGAATTGCTTGCTCTGCTGTCCCGGCTCGAATCGGTAAGGGGTGTCGTGTCCAAGCCAACGCCTTGAAATGCCTTTTTTTGTTTGTTCCTGATACATATATCATACAGCCATCCCGCAGTCCCCTCACTCATCGAATCTTGACCTCCTCCGCCTGCACGGTGCCCTTTGACTGATCCTTCTGGGGCCCAAACTGCTTCTTGGGCAGGATCCCCACCATGGAGAGCAACCGCCACGCCGTGTCGGTGGGCTGCGCGCCAACGCCGACCCAGTACCGCGCGCGCTGCGTGTCGAGCTTGATGTCCTTGTGCAGCTTGCCGGAGGTGTCGTAGGGGTCGGGCTTGGGAATCGGGTCGTACGTGCCGATGACCTCGAGAGGGCGCGAGTTGCGAGCCGTCCTGCATTTTTGATAATGTCAGTTTGATGATACTCGGAGAGGAGTGCCGATTTTGGTGCGGGCGCGGGTCCAAGGGGCAAGAAAGGCGTACCGGGCGTGGGCGATGACGATGTTGTAGAATGGCTGGTTTCGGCGCCCGAAGCGGGCGAGGCGGATCTTTACAACCATGGCGGCAATGGATGGACGACGAGGTAGATCGACCGCTTCGAAGCTCCCAGTCCTAAGGTATCGCAAGGTGAACAATTTCGATTCCAAAAGTTCGGGGCCGGGTGTTAGTTTGGCCGCCCTGGCCAATGGGCGGGGTTGAGTAGTCCTAGTCTCCGGAGATCCTTCCCCGTCGTCTTGAACGGGTGATGTCAGTTTTGGACCTCCATCATTCCCTTCACTGAGCACGTTCAAAACAAAACGTCACACTTTTCTATCGCATCATCCGAGAAATTGGCAATTTCATCACTGTTGAAAATACCGCGAACAACACTGGTTTACTATCGAAAATTGGAGAGATTAAAAAAACCAACATGGCGATCAAGGTAGGCGCGCAATATATGTCCAGAGCTGTTTTACTAATGTTGGATAGACCATCGGAGCCAAGGCTGCTGCTGCTCTTGACCTGGAGCTCATGAGCACGGGCGCCTTTTCCATTGACCAGCTGATGGAGCTGGCTGGCCTTGCCGTTTCGCAGGCTGGTGGGTGATTTATTCACTTTGAGCTTGGAGGCTGAGGTCTTCGCCCTCGACGAGGAACACGACGTCGGGAGTCGGGACTCATCCAAGCTCACATTTTCCCCGACCTGACTTCATGCCAGTGTACCGCCTTCAGCCCCTCGATAGCGGCCGTCGGATTCTCGTCGCCTGCGGGCCCGGAAACAACGGTAATTCTGTTCTTCCTGGTTGGCTGCTGGAGAAGACTTCCTAACCCCTGCAAGGTGGTGATGGACTTGTTGCCGCTCGCCATCTTCGTCACTATGGCTACAGTCCGTCCGTGTTCTACCCGAAAAGGAGCAAGAACGAACTCTACCAGGTGAGTTGTCCCCGAATCTCAGATTCCACCATCACTTCATCATAGGGGATTGGCGTGTCCCGGGATGCTGTGCAGCCTGTGCTTCATGTCCGGACAGTCCAGTGGATGGATGTATTGAGTCTAGAGGTCTCTCGTCGTTCGCATCCCGTCCTCCTCTCAAGGATCGGTGGGCGGGAGCAGATCGGTGTCCCGGATACTCCTGGGGTTTTCATATACTCTCCCCTCACCACATCTCCTGCCTGAAAAAAATCCCACCTCTATTCAACCAGACTGGGCCGCTCATCGTGTACGTAGCGGCTCGCAAAACAATTGGAAGACCTCGACGTGCCTTTCGTGGATGATTTCTCGTCAGCCATGAGATCGACGGACCATATTGTCGACGCGATTTTCGGTTCGTGTTCCGTCCCTTCCCCCCATCGGCGACAACCTCTAACCGATTCGATTACCCAGGCTTCAGCTTCTCGGGTCAAGTCCGCGAGCCATTCCCCGCAGTCATCCAGGCTCTTCAGGACACCAAGTTGCCAGTGACGTCAGTTGACGCTCCCTCGTCTTGGGATATCGAAAAGGGGCCCCCTGAGTCTGGGCTCGGTAGCTCCCTCATGCCTACGGCACTCGTTAGTCTCACAGCGCCAAAGCCGCTCGTGAAGCATTTCAAGGGCCGTCACTTCATCGGCGGACGGTACGTACCCTGACAACAGCATCGTCTGGTGGCAATTAACTCTCGAAACAGGTTTGTGACTCCAGCCATCGCAAAGAAATTCGACTTTGAGGTTCCAGAGTACAAAGGGATCGACCAAGTTGTCGAGGTTGAGACGAATGGGCAGAAGCTCTAAGGGGGCGATCGGTTGGCCAGCAAGTCGGGGATTCGGGGGGCGAGCCAGCAACTCCCTCTCGTCCATCTTCCAGAAGTGATGGCAGATTACATGACCCGGCACCCTCCCCTCAAGCTGTTGGGACAGACTGGGCTCGGGCACTGTCCGTCACGCATGTCTTTTCCCATGACCAGCGTGCCAAGTGGGCAGGCAAGCATCGGGGGGTGAAATGCTTGACAGAACTCAACATAGACGAGATATTCTTTACCGCAGGCTTGGCATGCAGCCGTGTTCTGCGTGCACATTTATCGTGAGCTCGAACTTTGTTCAACGGACTCTGATGGAGAATAGGCGATGGCGGATGTCGACCGATGAGAGAAGGGGGGAACTTGCACCGACGACATGGACGACGACGCTCAGAACCAGGCGCCTCTGAATATTAACAAAAGACGGGATGGCGAAAACCGAGAGGATAATCGAGGCTTGGCTGTGGCTGTGGCCAGGAGTGTCCGATGGTCGACAGGATAGGGCTGATATAAAGGTTGTGGCGCCGGACGGGAGCAATGGTCGCCACCGTGGCCCAG
>JABFEP010001415.1:0-27261 GCA_013618265.1 Fusarium albidum
GGCTGTAAAGATCCAGCTGTACACAAACAATGACAAATAGACATGAGATCCTCATGGCGTAGCTTTTCAGGGCATCCCTCCCTCTCCACCTCGATACTGGCTTTAAGCATACGCTCTCCCCACCATGACATCCCCCACAGGGCGTCCCGAGAATGTCGCGTGGCCCGCGTTCATCCCCACGCCTTCTCGCACCACGCCCCATCGCACCTCGAGCGCCTCCACGCCGCTCTCGCGTGGCACCCGGTGGCACCGAGCGCTGAGCACCGCCGAACAGGTTCCGCCCCGGAGCACGAGCGGGTTGCCCGCGGGCCGTCCGCCCTCCACGGCGCCTCGGGGATCCACCTTTCTGAGCGAAAGGCCCATGACCCCGAAGCCAACCATCGCAAGCAGCGCCAGCAGCAGGAGCAGGGGGAGCGGGCTGAAGCCGATGCCCGAGATTGAACTTCCGCTGCGGTCGACCGACACGAGCAAGACGCCCTGGCTGAGGAGAAACGTCATGGCAAGGACGAGGAAGAAGAGGATCCACGACACAGGTCTCGGCAGAGTGAGGTACAGCGAGGTCATCTGTGCGCCAACGGGCTGACCTGAGGACACGCGGAAAGGCAGCAGTGTTCCGACGGCGTACTGTGAGAGCTCGTGCGACAGGAAGAACAGCGTCAGGATGGTGTTCGTAGAGAGGTATAGAACGCCGAGGAGGAGCTGAGGCAACGCAGCCACCATGGCCAGGCCGGCTCGCGACGATCCCCCGGGAAGCTGATAGACTACCGTCGCCTTGCCAAATGAGGAAAAGGCCTTGCCGGGCTCCTCTATCGCCGCCAGCGCGAGAGCCGCCGTGGTTAGTCCCACGGGGACAACCCAGGTCAAGGCCCAGATCGCCCATCGCCTAGACGAGGGGACATGAAACCACCGGCTCGACTGCTTGAACCAGTACTTGGCCTCGCGCTCGCCCCAGAAACCCTTCTTGACCTCGGCCTTGGTGATCAGGCACGAGTCCTGAGTGCTCGGGTCCGGACCTGCGAGGAACGAGGCCAGGGCGTCGCCGAGGGTGACGAGAGGGTTGAAGGACCGTTGCGTGAGAGCCAGGGCGAGGGCGATGATGAGGATGAGAACGATGGCGAGGTTGACGAGGGTTATCGTGCCGAGGAGAGGCCCGTTGACGTTGAGCGATGAGGTAGACTCCTGGTAACGTTCGGCGAGGCAGAAGTCGATCGAGGACTGGTCCCAGCCGGTTTCGCTGAGGAATTCGTGCAGGAGGCTTCCTTCGGCGCTCTCGACGTTGGCGGAGCTGTCCTTGGTGACGATGAGGACGGATCGGAACTCGGTCTGGAAAGGATTATTGAACGTCGACAAGCACTCGGCCGCGTCGAGCCGAGTGAGGAGGTCCTTGCCGGCCTGCTTCTGCAAATCTGCCAAGGCGGCATGCGGCATGCCACCGGACTCGTCCTTGAACGAGGCAGCATTGACGAAAGAAGCCGAGACGAGGGCAAGGCTGGTGGTGGGCGCCACTCGAGAGGTGATGATTAAGGCATTATAGCTTTTGGAACCGTTAGCCACAAGCTGCTGGCGGGCAAGTTATGCCGGCAAGTGACTCACATTACTTGAGAGGTGACGGCGAGGACCAGCATGATGACTGACAGGGTCGCTCGGCTAGTGGAGATTGAAGACAGATTCCGCAGCGACGGGATGCCAATGTCAAGCCACTTGCGGTCCTCATGGGCAGCATCAACCTCAGCACGAGTCGGGCTGCTGAGAATCTGGAAGACGTAGGTTGCCCCTGCGATCAGCACAACGGCAAACAGGTTCACAACCGCGAAGATACCCCGGCTGATTCCTTCAACACTCCCCGAGCTGCCTTCCATCAGGGACGAGTCGCTGGCCGAAACATGGCCCTTGGCCGAGGCGAGCGCCAGACAGACGATCGACGCCACGAGGATGAGGAGGGCCAGGGGAACATTCGCCGCCACACCACCTCTCCACCCGGCCATGAGCGTCCTTCCAGGGCGTGGTCTCTCGTCCCGCAACATCTTTTCCCGCTCCGCCCTAGGGGTACCCGGCCGTGAATTATTCGGAGAAGCAGACGACGAGGCGATAAAGTCTTCCTCGGCGCGGGAATCCCGCGTGCGAGGGAACTGGCCGGGCTCCGGGCTCTCGGGGATGGTCATGCGGTGCTTCCGGGCGAGAGTCTCGGGTGTCTCTCCGCGGATGAAGTGGACCACATAATCGGGGATGATGTCGCTGCCAAGCACGGTTGAGACCGAACGGCTGATGCTGCCGGCAGCGCGGCGAGGAAAGGAGCCGACGGAGCTGAGGGGGATGGAGCGCGTGTTGGAAGGGCGTCGGGGACTAAAGGTGGGAATGGATGATCGTGAGTTGTTGAAGCTGTGGAATGGCCATCGGACAGTCTGCCGACCCGAAGAGGAGGTGAAGCCTCGAGTCCGACTCGTTGGTGGCCGCGTACCCGAGCCTGAAGCCGAACCCGGTTCTTCTGAGATGCTGCGACCGGTGTAAGTCTACAGGTCCCTTTGGTGAATGGCATGTCCAATTACCTCTCAAAGTTCATGACGGAGCCCGGCTTGTCCCAAACCCACGGTCGAAACGACCGGGAAGATGGGCGGGCGCCATCCATTGGGACGATGGGCTATGAGGATGGAGAAATACGTAGACCAGTCTATTCAAAATAGCCGAATGGAGAAGCAGAGATGGAGTAGTCGCGAGGTAGGACGACAGAATCAAATGGTGGGGAGCACTGCTTCGCCAACGGGGAAAGGGGAGATAGAGAGGAGAAGAGATGTCGTTAGTATCCGCACGAACGAGCAAGTTGAGCAGTCAAGATAAAAGAGACCACGATGAGGAGCACAGCCAGCCTCAAAGACGAAAAGGGAACATGGGAGAAGAGAAGACCGAAACGGGAAGAGAAGGAGCGTGAGAAAGGAAGCATCAACAGCCAACGGACGGTTGAAGGAAGTACGTACGTACGTATGTACGGATAGAGAGGAAGAGAAGAGACGGGGCGAGGGAACCCTTGGGATGAGAAAGACGCGAGAGAGCCAAGACGGGGACGACGAGAACCAATGCCCATGCTCGTCATCCAGCGTGCTGGTCGAGGGATCCTGGCGTGCCTAGCTGCTGGCAAGGGTGTTGCGAGGGGGCCCCTGCACCGCGGGAGCTTGACCCTGCGAGGCCTAGCAAGGCCCTGGGCAGCATTCGCATGAATTGAGGTCTTGGGAGGTTCGCTCAAAGCCAATCAGAGGCCCCCTACGCCAGCGGATATCCCGTCAAGGGGACGTGGGACGTGCTCCTGTTTCGGGATCAGCGCAGGGCTTGAGAGAACGTGGGAGTGAAAGTGGGCAAGTGGTTAAAAGTCAGGAGCAAGAATGGAGTGTCTAGACAGTCGAGTCAGTCCGGCTGACCCAATCAATCCCAGTGGAGTTGTGCGAACTTCAGGTCATAGACCCCCCCCAGCAGAGTCCGAGTCGAGAAGTGGATGAGGGACGAAGAAAGAAAAAAGAAGAAAAGAAAACGGAAGACGGCCATCTCATAATTGCTGCCGGTAGTTGTGAACACCGAGTTAGGTAGCAAGCCCGCTATTATTCGTTGTCCTCGTTGACTCACTGCATCGCGAGCGGTGTAACAAAACAGAGGATCCGACCATCCTGCCAGCCTTGCCAGCTCATCATCACCCACGCAATGGACATATAGCTCCCTCGTTAAGATCCAGGCCTGCATCCCGAGACGACCTGGGGAATAAGATTTTTGCTTTTTTTCTTCTTCTTCTTTTTGCTCCAAAGAGATCCGATATTAAGCTGAGCTCCACGTATTGCTCGCGGCCGCTGTCTTCCGCCGGGGCTCATCGTGACCCTTCTTTCTTTTTTCTTTCTTGTCCCACTGCCGTCAGATTCTGCTCCAGAGTAGCATCGAGGTTGAGGCGGTGCATGTCAAGCGCAGGGGGGGGGGATACGGGATGAAGGATGTAGTATGTGGTTGATATGCCCTCTTTCTGCGTGGACAAGCGGGACGGGACGAAAGTCAGCGAATGAAATCTCGGCGCATTGAAAATGTCGAAACCCAGAAGAAGAAGAAAAGAAACAGGTCCGGGATTAACGACAAGAAAGAAGGGGGGAAAAGCGACTGAGTATGAAGCCCAAAACGTTCGAGAAGCACTATGACGACCCAAGCAGGCAGGGGAAGGAAAGGACCACCCTTGTCGTCTGTCTTAGACCCTGGGTCTGGTCTTGACCCGAATTGGACATCGGGCAGGTTTCAAGCATCTAGGAATGGCTTAGCGCACGTTGCAGGTTGTCCATGTAGCATCTGCCCTCATTTATTAAGGGAGTGACAGGCTGGACTAGACTGCATGCCATTCATCCATTGGGGATGGCATGGATGCTTGGATAATTTAAAGAGATGAACACTGCAGCTCAAGGACTCGGCTGGCGATGTGAGATGCTCAGCTCAAGATCTCAGCTGTGCGGTGGATCAACATGATGGCTGCGCACGTAATATTATCGTTGATTACGGTTCCTCGGAATGTATCCAAGGGACCAAGATTATCCACTTCCTGCATTCAATCTCGGACTTCCCGTCCTTCGGCCTCGTCCAACCCCGGCCTTCCCGTGAGTAACTACCTACCTAGGTACTGGCATGACAGGCAGAGGCCACCCAAGATGCACATCATGCATTCTCTACAGATACGGATACTACGTACGTTAATGATAGTACGGACGATCGATATAGTACCCATGAACCATCGTCCCCGCAAATCAGCGTGGGATGACGTCCCCCAAGGAGGAATGCCAGCACAAAAATAGCAGCAATCATGCTCCCTTCAACAACGCCTGCCCCCCCTTCCCCGGTCTGTTTCTCCGGGTTCCCTTGAGCCAGCCCAGTGTTGGCATGTCCAAATAACTTCTATTCGTAGCAGAAACCCTTCCCGCGTGTTCCAAAAAGAGGTCACACCTCCCATTCCAATCATGTTACAAGCCCAGTTTCTCTTGAACCAGCAGACGACAAACAAAGAACTCCCGCTATAAAACAGAGCAAGAAACAAAAAAAAGATTAACGAGCGCCGTGGCTATGCGAAGGTTGATGCACTTTTCAGCAACACAACAGATGTCCGTCCCTCCATCCCCTCTAGGACCCTCCACCAAATTGTTCACCAACACACACAAGGCAAAATCCCGCTTCTGCCCATGACGACTACAATGTCGTGATCATACAGCCCGGGCTCTTCGCAGTATAGCTGTTGGACAATCTCGTTGTACAGCCCCCCCTCACCCCACCAGCGTTTGTCTTCTCCGAGTCTTCCGGGCAGTGGCGGCCCTATTTCAGTCCGCAATGGCGCTCTCGCTCTCGCCAGCTGTGTTCTCTGCCTCTGCATTCTTGACTCCGGCAGGAACGCTAATGTTGGCATGCGCCTTGTGTTGAGCTTCAGCAAAAGTCCCCCAGTGTTCTGGGTCGCTCGCCTCCATGCTCTTGAGCGCGACATCTCGATGCTCTTTGAACGCCCGCGCTGGTCCCTTGTCCTTGACAATCTCCAGAAGCTCGCCGCCAATGTCCTCGGCTAGCTCCGAGAGCATTCGCACGTGCCTCGGGTCCGAGCTGATGTCGTCGATAGTGCTGAAGAGGTCGATCTGCTCTTTCTTGAATAAACCCACGCGGAAACGATGGCCTGCGCGGAGGATTCGGCCCTCTTCCTCGGCCAGTGTCTTGGCCATAGAGTTTGATCGTGACAGCGGCTTGTCCACGTTGAGCTCCGACTCGTCTTCGTTGTCAGACAGTGCCAGAGACGCGTCTTCAGGCGGCGCCACAATTGGTAGCTCCTCCGACCCCTTGGTCTCAGCTCGAGGCCGAACCACCCTGACTGGCTCGCGTGTGTCTGGGTATTCATCCTCAAAGCGTTTAATGATGCCCTGCAGAGTGTCGTCCAAGAACGTTAACCTCCGCAGATTTTGCTCATCGCCAGGATTGGCCCTCGCCTTGGTCAACGCCGGTTGCAGACGATGTCGGATCTTGCGAGCTCCCATCAAAAGATGCTTCGACATATCCTTGGCCTTTCCTCCCGTTGATAAGGCCGCAGCTGGGCTCGGCACGCCGTTCTCGACCTCTCGTATGAACTCGCCCGACTGTCTCCGGGACTCGTCGCCGCGGTTCTTCAAGCAGCAGGCGAGCGCCTTCACCACACCGGTACCCCCGATGACATAATCCTCGTCGGGTGCTGAGCTGTTGTCGTCGAGATCGTCATCCTGATCCAGCACGTCATGTCCGACAAGGTGTGCAAGGACATCGGGATAGGGCAGCAGCTTGGAATCTGCCCCATCGATGTTGTTCTCCGCAAGAGTCCAAGCCACGGCGGCGCCAACGTCAGTGTCGGGAAGCCGCTCCATATTCCGCAGACAGTAGGCAACCACCTGCTTGGCCATAGCCTTGACGATCTCCCCTGAGCGCTCGCTCGGCACTTCAATGTCCACACAAATGAGGCTCTTGGACACGCGAGCCGCAGCAAGCAAGGATGCATACAACGCACAGGCTTCCTCTTGGGCCTCCTCCGTTCTGGCGTCGCCTAGCTTCACGAGCTCAGCATTGTTGGTGAGGTTGATGTGGGCCAGCGTTCGGACTTCAGGCAGGACCTCTACGAGGGCGATGGCCTGCTCAGGTGTCATCTGGACATCCTCAAGGTGTATACGCTTGAGCGCCATCATCTTGGGTAAATATCTGGATATCGTCAGCATATTGATTCAGGCTCAAGGGCAAGGAGAGATGAAGACGTACCTTCTGAGCAGTCCCACGGCACTCGGGGCTGACTGGAACAATGCTGGGTTTTGCGACAGGTCGATGAAGCGTAGGTCCTTCAGCTTGACCAGCGTGGGCAAAACCTTGCAGAGCGACGAAGGTGTAAGGTTGCAGCCAGCCAGCCCCATTGCCCACAACGGCGAGCCCTCGTGAATTGCCGAAGCCAAGGCCTCAGTATGTGCCCCCAGATCGTTGCCGCCCAAGTCGAGGCCTTCACAGTGGCCGGCTGCGAGGAACTTGACCACGTGTTCCACGCCTTGTTCGTCGATATTGTTGTGGGACAGCCCAAGCCGGCACACGCCGCATTGTATTAGTCCGTCGATCACCGTTCCCAGCTGCTCCATGCTCAGTCCCGTCTCGCCTAAGTTGACCAGTTCGAGCGCTGGCCCAGCCAACCGCTCTCCCAGAGCCTTGGCAAAGATGTCGGCGATGCTCCGAGGTATCTGGACACCGTTGGGCAACGCGCCGTTCTGCTGGGTCTGAGGCTGGCGGGGGAACTGGACCTGGGAGAGGTCGAGGAATTTCAGAGATCGGCACAGATAGATGAAGAGGGAGAGATGCTTCCATCCGTCGGGGCCAAGCTTGTTGTTCTTCAAAACGAGTCGCTCCACCACGCCACCCTGCTCCTCAAGATCGTGCTTGGGTTTCCGTCGTTTTGGAACGGGTCGCTTCGCTGCGAGAAGGCCGGCCAGTATCACCCGTAAGCCTTCGTCGCTCAGCCCACTGTTCTCCAATAATACTTCTCGGACAGGAACGATCGCCAGGTAGTCTCCCAGCGTGACTAGATCTGGCAGTTGGAGCCAGTAGTCAGTTAGATCGAGTTTGTTCACCATGCCTCCCGAGGACGAGTAGTTGGCCGTGTCAGTGAGCTGCTCGGTGATCTTTTTCAAGATGGGCGTCTCTCGGAGCTGGCAGCATCTTCGGTAGACGCGGACCGGATTCGTTGTCGGGTACGACGTCGTCTTGGGAGTTGAGGCGCCTGAAGGAGTCTTGCTCTTGGCGGCCGAGTCGCTGCTATCGTAGCGGATTTCCATGGGGATGGATCCATTGGCTTCAGCCAGTTTGCGCTTCTTCTCCTTCCTAGCTTTGCGCTCCTCCTCGCTCTTCTTTTTCTTGTCCTTCTTCTTGGTATTTTCTTCCTTCTTCTCGAGGACCGGGGCTGCGGTGCTGTTACTGGTCTCGACCTCGGCCGTTTGGGGAGCCTCGGTCCCTTCCTTCTCGGGCTCCTTGGGCAATATTTCTCCTGTGTTCTTCACGGCTCCATCAGCCTCCTTTTGCTCCTCAACAGCCTTGGGGGTTTTGAGAGCCTCTCCCTCGCCCTTTTCCGTCAACTTTTTCTTTTGCACCTTGTCGACCGTCTTGGGCTGTGCGACATCCCCATCGGGATACCTTGGCAATGGTGCAATCTCGACATCCACGCAGAAAGCCACTCTCCGTAACCTCGCACTATGCAGCTCTGATATGGGGCATCGTTCCCGATTCTGGTCCACGTTCAGGACTACCCGGTCCACAAGGCCGTGGCCGACCTTGCCGCCGGGCGACAGGGCCCCGCTGGATGAGGAGGAGAGACGGCGGAAGACGCCTAGGAAGCCGGCCTGGCCACTCTTCGGCGGAGCTGGTATATAAGGGCCATTGCCCTCGGGCTTGGCGGCATGCTGTAGGACGGCGTTTTTGGTATGCGTGAGCTTTGGAGGCGCCGGATCGGTCACGGGCGTAGGAGTCTCTGGTATCGAAGCGGGCGAGGGCGGGTTGGCGGGCGGCGAGCTGGAGGAGAACTTCGCGGAAATGTTTGAGAACCACGAGTTGCGACGCTGAGGCGGGGTGCTGTTGGGGGTCTGTTTCTCCATAGAGTTGGAGCGCGAGAGTCGTCTTTGGGCGGCGGTCCCATTGGGAGCTGCAGGCTGCCCATTGTTTGCTGTGTTGGCGTCGGTGGAGGCGTTATCTACTGGAGCCGGGGCCGGAGCCGGCGGCTTGGACCTCTGGTTTGCGCCAGGTATTTGTCGCGGGAGAGTTGGTGGTGGACCTTTCGATGGTGGTGAGTTCCTAGGCGCTTTTTCTGCTTGCGAGGTCAGCTCGGAACCCTCGTGGCTCGGATCACCAGAGTCCAGATGATGCACATCTGCGGGCGGCGTGGTTGCGGGCAGGTGGCGACTCGGAGACATGCCTTTGGGAGCACCATGGGTCATCCAGCTCACATCGACGCCATGAACCTGCTCCATGCTAGGGATGGCGGCAGCGACGGCGCTGTCAAGAGCGAATATTCAATGAATAATAATATGGAATGTGTTTAGGCTGAAGGATATCGGATCGGATCGAAGGAGGGAAAAGGGTCGAGGACGAGGAGGGGAATCGCTGGATTGTCCTGGTGGTGGATGCCCGGCGAATCCTGGAGACTGTCGAGGTGGGCTGGATTTGGCTTGGAACCTTGGAATGACCCAGGGAGGAACCTAATAAGCTAGCCTCGTCGAGTACCGGGGACGATGATGCACTCGTCCTCTATCCGCCAAGCCCAGGTAGAGGTACCTCCACCTGCCGGCATTAGTGGTCTAGCGCGAGTCGGTGTCTGGGATGGGTCGCGGTCTCGGCCTCGGGCGGGATGGGACAAGCAACGAATGATGGAGATGGGGAGAAGCCAGCGTCAATGGAAGAGGAAGAATAGGATGTTGTGAAACCCGAAAGCAGATTCATTTTTTCAAGCAGGTGGCGGAGCTAGCTGGTTATCGGAGATGTACTGCTAACATGAGGCGGCCGAGGGAGGGCGAGGCGAGGCGAACCTAGGTACTCCGTCGGGTCTGCATTGAAATGCCGCCAGCTGGAGGCTCAGTTCTGTGCTGACCAAGGCAAAATGCTTAGCCTACCTAGGACTGGATGACGGACGGCTTGGACGAGGGTGTGTGTTTGTGTTGATGGAGTTTGACGGATCGGGGGGGGATCCGAAAAGATTGGTAATGCAGCAGCAGCAGCAGCAGCAGCAGCAAAGGGGCAATTACTCCTTCAAGACCACGACAACAACTTCCCCCAACACTGGCGGCCAGCCATGTTTGCCTCCCACCAGCTTACTAGGTAAGTAACTGGTTAGCTCATGTCCATGCCAGCCGTTATCCTTTGCCGCAACGGGTAGAGGAGGCTTCGGGCGGGCAACTGTCGGGGGTCCGTACCCCGGCTTTATCGGGGACGTCAGTGCGGCGCGGCCGAGATTCTAGCGACCACGATGATGGGTTGGGGGATCCTGGAACCCTGGAACCCTGAAGAGATTGCTTTGCAATTCGTTCCGAGCAGCCAACCCATCGACCCCAGATACCATTGAACCACTCGTGATTGAACCAAGCTGTGCTTCACAGGGAGCCCTCGCAGCCGTTCTCAGCAGAACGTCCGATGGTGCATCTCCGCTCGGCCCATGATGGCCCGTCACGTCACACCTCCAATCGCCCACGATACTGACAGGTCCCGCGCCCCGCCGTTCTGCTTGGAGAGAGAGCCTTGGCAACCATGTCATCACCAGGCCCCTGCTGTCACACAACTTTTTTTTTTCTCTTCCTCACAATCGGGTCCTCCCTAGTTTTGCATGGCCCAAGCCAAACCCAAGGTTTGCGACGGACTTATCATGCCCTCCCTCTGGCTTTGTTATTAATATCCCGCCAGCCGCTGAAAAGGCAATCAATGGATTGACATGGAAGAAAAAAAGGAGCAAGCACGCAGCTCCAGGGGTCCATAACAACTCACCCCTTGGCCCTTGGACACGCCACCCTAATAAATCATGATCCTCCTGACCGGAGTTTTCGGCACGGGCACGGGGTCTTCCGCTGCAGAATAACGAAATAACGCCCAATCCCCAGAGGTTTCCCAACCTCAATTATTAGTTGGCAGCTCCTAAAACCAAGTGCCGAAGCTGTTCCACAGCATTTCTTTTTGATTTACAGCAAAACAGGGACACCATTCTACAAGTGTACAGCAAGAACCCTACTGATGGGAAGCTTCGGAATACTACAGTACTCTCTGGCCAAAGATCGTCATGTGGCCGGCCAGATCATTTCCCCCAAATACCCTCGCACCCTCGGTATAACCATATTAGTACAGTATCAACTTGGCCTTCCCACTCCTACAGTACAAAAGGTCGGTCGGCGTCTCCCACGAGGCCGAGAATACGACACCGCCGGCATTGCGTGGCCAATAACAGACAGATGTGCATAAACTATCCAGGGATTCGAACGTTGTCAATATCGCCGGCATCATCCTCACCTTCATGAACTTCTTTCATAAAGCAGCGGATCCGGAGACAGGCCGGAAGCCGAGCCGAGCATGAAGCACGTACCCCCACTCACACAACTGGCAACTGGCGCCCCCAAATTGGGGATAACGGTTCACGCGACACGCAGCAAAAAGACCACAGACGATCAGGTGCAATGAGACACCAGTTCACCACAGCTATGGAATTTGGCTGGAAGGTATTTTTTTGAAATTCATTCATGTGACCCTGAAAACGGACCGTTCCCTTTCCTCGAAACTCCAAACCCAATGCCAAGGTTTACACAACCCTCAAATGTCCGCATAGTAACAGACGTTTTTTTACTCGTTGTCCAGGAGCTCCTGGATGCGGGCCTTCACGCGCTCCTCCTTCTCCGCCTTGGTGGACTTGGGGGTCCTGTACTTCTTGGAGATAGCCTTCCACTCCTCCTTGGTCTTCTTGGGAGCGTCGCTCTCGTACTTCTTGAAGGGGTCCTCACGGATGGCAGCGTGGGCCTCAGTGTAGAGGTCCTCCAGACCCTCAGCCTCGACATCGTCATCGATGTACTTCTGGAACTGGCTGCGGTAGCGCTCCTCGTCGTCGTCGGCGAGGGTCTCCATGTACTCGGCGACGTGACCGCCGAAGATGTAGTTGCGGAGGACGTCGGCGTCGAGCTCCTTGGTCTCCATGTCGTAGCCGGGGAATCGCTTCTCGGAGTGGGGGACGAAGATGCCACCGTCAGAGGCACCCTTCATGGCGCCAAAGACACGGGCACCGGTTGAGGTGCGCTTCAGGCCAACGTCGAGGAAGACCTTGAAGGGTCGGCGCTCGCCGTCGTCGGTCTCGGCAGCCTCGGTGAGGGTGAACTCACCATCGGCCTCCTCAACACCGGTGAAGTCCTCGTCGAGGCCGAGCTTCTTGAGGGCACGGCGGGCAATGAGGAGGCCGGTGGCGTAGGCAGCGGCCCAGTTGGTGAGACCGTGCTCGATACCGTAGGCTCGGAGCTCGTGCGAGTAGGCAGACACGAAGACCTTGTCGCCAGAGATCTCAGAGGTCACGATCTGGCAGATGATGTCCTTGTTGGTGAAGCGGACGACGAGGCGGTACTTGGGCGCATTGTACTTGTTCTTGGCCTGGGTAATGAGGCGCTTGCGGGCGTAGTAATCGGTCTTGCCCTGCTGGCGGCGCTTGTACTTGGTCTGGTAGCGGCTGCGATGGTTGTCAGCATGGTTTCCAGACAACAAGAGATGCTGGGGAAATGCAGGATGCGTAGGGGGTTTTCCTTCTTTTTTTTCTTTACTCACCTGTGGTACGCACTGTTCTTCACCAACTTGTGGAAAACCTGTCGCACATCCCCGAGTCAGCAATTTGCGCTTCAGATTTGCTCTTTTCCTCCTTCCGAAGCAACTTGCGGTGACTCTCGACGAGCAATTGGCATTTCTGCCGAGATAGACAACAGTCAAGGGAGTCCTTTGAGCAGGAACTCCCTCGTGATAGGCCTCAACTTACCATCTTGACGGTATTGGCCAACGACGACTTGAGTGGTTGATGTTGGAAAGTTGGTGATGGGAGAATTGCGCTGTGAAATCTGGTGGGGGGGATATTTTGAAAGCCCTAATCGCCAAAAATCGCTTAGCTCCACAAGGGTGCCGTTGGACCTGGGTTGGGGACGAGCCACGTGACCAGGGGAGTCTTCTAGGTTTCTTATCTTCTGTATACCCACCCAAGCCACCGCTCTCTTATCTTAACAATTTCCCCCTCCACCCCACCTTCGGGTTCCTCCAGCTGGGGAATCCATGCCGAGGTTCGTCGGATGGCCCATGCGCTCAGTGGGGGGCTCACCTCGGAGATCAACAGCTCCTTCATGCGTCGAATGGCAGATGGTTGTTCTCAATGCCACGGCAGTCACTTCCAAATCTTGAATATTTTATTTCAAGACTATACTCTAATCAGAAATGCCCAGCTCGAAGAAGCCCAAGGTTCTTCTCTTCGATATTGGAGGTGTTTGTGTAAGTACCTTGCCTATTGAGATGCTTCAATGCCTTAGCTCGCCCTCCATTCTACCACTCGCCTCTGGACACTTCCAATTTACTTCCCGTCATACTTCTTCTTTGATTCTCATCTCCACCAGGTCGTGTCGCCTTTCCAGGCCATCCTCGACTATGAAGTTGGCCTTGGAATCACACCGGGATGGGTCAACTACTCGATATCCAAAACGGCGCCCAATGGCTACTGGCACCGGTTAGAGAGAGGAGATATCCCCATGGACGATTCTTTTTTCGGTGGGTTTAGCCGGGATCTCCATGATCCCACCAGGTGGGAAGCTTTCTACCAGAGAGAATACAGCAGGAATCCAAAGCTGCAAAAAGCAACTCCACCGGTCCCGGACGTCGATGCGAAGTGGCTCTTCAACGAAATGATGACTGTCTCGAGCAGTCCAGACCCGTGGATGTACCCGGCACTGCAGCAACTCAAGGAGAGCGGGCAGTTCATCTTGGCTGCCCTGAGCAACACCGTCATCTTCCCTCCCGGCCACAAGCTCCACCTCGGGAACTTCTTTGATGAGCCCGTCCGGAGCATCTTCGACGTGTTCATCTCATCAGCCCATGTCGGCATTCGCAAGCCGGACCCGAAGATGTACCAGCTCGCGCTCGCTGAAGTGGACAAGTTCGCAAGAGAAAACGCCCGGTCATCTCGGAGTGAAGGGTTGGGCTGGCAGACGGGGGTGGCGCCAGAAGACATCACGTTCCTCGACGACATTGGAGAGAACCTCAAGGAAGCCCGCAGGCAAGGGTTCCAGACGATCAAGGTGAACCTAGGCAGGGCATTTGAGGCCGTGGATGAGCTTGAAAGGGTCACAGGGCTGAAGCTTGCCGGCAACCACCCACGGATACCAATTGCAGCCAGAGAAGGGGCCGTCAAGGCAAAGATTTGAGGGAGAAACACGGCCAGCGTAGAATTAGGCATGGGGTTACTGCGGGCTGGGAGGCGTCGATGTGACGCCTTTCTAGCAGCATGGACTTGAGGCACATGGTTGGTCTTGGCACTAGGGAAGAATGCCAGGAACTGTATCTCGTCGAGTCTGGTCCACGCAGGCCATGACCCTGGAGGCATTCAAACTCGTGTCCCTCCTCACAACCTTCAACTAGACTCCGATAGTCCTGACCACTTCCCACCTCCCGCAACGGCCTCCACGACGAAAGCGCTGCCAACATGACCGAATTCTGAACAGCGTTGGATGACACCCAGAGACACATCTGCATTTGCGAGGCGTATTGGGGGCTTAGATGCCTCAGAAATGCCTCGTGATGGCATACTCGGACCCAGAGCGGCCGCCGCCGAGGCCTTGAAGCAAGGATGCCAACCAACCGCATAACACCACACACACCAACACCAGGATCAAAACGGCGGGCAAGTTCCTGCTATTATCTGCGCATTCTATCCTCTGAGGCTTGAGGCTCTAGGAGAGATGGGAAAAAGTTGTCGACTTTTTAAGCAGAAGTCACTTGTTGACGGCATCAACCTGCTAAAAAAAAACATGGATTTCTTTCCCAGGATGAATCATCATCACCATCTCCTCTCAAGCAATGGGCCACCTGCCACGGCTCTTCCTCGTCAGATACGAGCGTGCCTGCAATCCACCGTCAAGGGAGGTTACACTGAGCTGCTCCCCCCTTCCTGGCCAGCATAGCCAGCCCAGGCCGCGAGGCGGAGACCATCATTGAGACACAAACGCAGGCCGGCCTGGGGGTTGCAGCTTGGGTGTTGGGCGCTTAAGGACCTCGGAGGGATGGTTAAATATCGCAGCTCCTTGGTCAAATTCGAAGGGGGACATGTTGGCACAGAAACAACTGCCAGCTTCTTCATTCTTCAGATCCCCCCTTTCTCTCTTTTCTCGAAATGGCTTATACCGCTCCCCAGGCAGCGGCCGCTTGGCCCACGACCGCATCCGCTCTCCGGGACTTGCTCGGCATCGACCCTGCAGGCACCCCGGTGTTCAAGTGCCATGGCCACACAAAACGAGACGGAGCCCGCTGCAGGAATAGGATCGGCCGGGCCAAGGTCGCGAAGCTGCGCCGTCTGCTAGACGATGCCGTCCAGTGCGGAAGCTTCGAGGCCGGGCGAGTGCTGCTCAGCGAAGTCGCCAATTCCATCATGTGCTGGAGGCCAGGTCACCAGCTACAAGGCCCTCGTCGGTTTTCCACCTGGGAGGGAGAATTCAAACTGCTTCAGAGTCCCAGGGCCAAAGCCGAGGGGCAGGAAGACGATGATCCCACCGTACCTGTGCAAGTACTCCCGATTGAGACTCCAGAGGCTCCTCGTTCAACCTCCGACGGGGGCATCGACGCCAAGGCGGACGACCCTGCTCCGAGCAGCACATCCAGCAGTAGCAGCAAGCGTCAGTCTCTCCCGTCGTCACCATCATCGAAGGACGTCACAGTCAAGCACCGCTTTGAGAACTTCAGCGCACCTCGAAGTAAAACATTCATCAACAACAAGATCAAGGCGCTCCTCCTCCGCCCGCTTTCAAAGAAGGAGCAGCGGTCGGATGGGCAGATCTACATCTACACTTTCCCCAGCGAGTACCGCGCCGCGGCGCCCTATCTCAAGATCGGCTTCGCCAAGGACGTGGCGGCGCGCATGGCCAAATGGAAGAACAAGTGCAGCTACTCACCCCAGGTGCTCGGCCAGCTCAGGGCCGAGAACTATGCCAAGGTCGAGAAGCTCGTGCACGCGCAGCTACGAAACCGGCGTAAGCGCGAGATGGGCTGTCCGACCTGCGACACCTGGCACGAGGAGTGGTTCGACGTCAGCAGCGTGGAGGCCCTCGGGGTCGTCGGCCTCTGGACCTCGTGGACGAGGCGAGAGCCTTACGACAAGGCCGGGGAGCTCAAGGGCATGTGGAGGGCCCGCGTCGAGAGCGTCGACCTGAGCAGCCCTGACTGCTGGGAGGTGCTGGTCAACGGGGTCTATGACGAGGATGATGACGAAGAGTCGGTTCTCTCCGAGGAGAACAGCTTCCAGTGGTCCAGCGACGACCAGTCTCATCATGATTCCGACCAGGAGGACATGGTTCAGCTTTTCGACACTGAGGATGAATATCATGATGAGAAGTGTGCTCGGAACGACAACCAACCATGAGCTTACACGGGATTGCATCATGTGCGTGAGTGCTTATGAGTGTTAACGGCGTTTCGGTGGGACGATAGTTATTTGTCTTGTTTTTGCTGTGTCTCTTGTTTTCGATACCATCCATGATACCCTTGAATGAACTACTTTGTCAACTCGGCAACCATTTCTTAATGTGACTACCTAAAAAAATAGTCCAAGTCCAGCGGTTCATCTTGATATCAAGCCTCAAAAGAATACCTACCTCTTAACCAATGTCTTGTCAGTGGGACTCCGGCAGCCTCACTTCTGTCTAGGGTAGTTGACCTTGACACAACGATGCGCCGGCGAGGCAGACACACGTCTGGTCATCTGGCCATTGGTGATGAGAAAAGCTGTCGTGATTTTATCAACGTTTTTGTCTCTCACCTCACGGTGCCATTCGACGGAATGAGTATGAATGTGAACTAGAGAAGGGACAAAGTGAACCACCCATGTTCCGGGCTAAACTCTTCTCCGTATCGCCGCGAGAACGCCAAACCCGATGCTAAACTGCCGTGGTATCTGTTTCCAAACACTCTCTTCTCAAAATTGGTACAATACAGTAGATCTCTCCGTGCCCGTTGTCCCGCTCAAACACTTCTGCTCGCCCCAACATACAGCCTGCGACTAGTCGTCATCCAGGATTTCGATAACCGCGGAGGGACCTGTCATGGCTGCTCCTGACCCTTTGGCACTCCTGCTGGCTCCCGGAGCAGGTCTGGGGGCAGGTGACTCATCATCCGAGTCGTCTGGCTCTGGAACAGCGGTCCAGTTGCCATCGGCATTCACGGTGATAGTCCTAGTCCGCTTATCGTCGCGAGCCAACAGCTCCTGACTAACTCCGGCAAGGTACTCATCAACCAAAAGACTGGGAGGACGCGCGTCGAGTCCACACATGGGACATTTCCAAACATCCACGAGCGAAGGCTCTTCCCCCTTCCTTGAAGGGCCTCCCCCCTTCTGTGCTGGCTTTCGAGGGCGGGTCGTAAGCCATGTCTCCAGGTCAAAGCATTCAATGTGCTTGCAGTTACTGCCTCGGACAGGAACATTGAACCTGGATGCACTGAAAGGATCTGCTAATGAGATAGTGAGATTCTCGTCCGCGATGATGACGTCGTCCGAGTCAGATGGCCGCAGCCTGCGCTGCGCTTTTCGCCTTGTCTCTTCCAACGGGATGCGCTGTGTCGTCTCAATCAGGTTCTTGGCAGTGTCGTGGCTGACCGTCTCCACAACCTCAACAGCCACAAAGTATGTGATTCCTGGCTTCGTATTCGGTGGAATGCGAGGGAAACTGATCTTCAAAGTGTTCTCCCCCTGGGATAAGAAATCAGTCAACTCCAGAGGTTGGTCCTTATGGAAGTGCTGCTTTCGGCGCAGCCCCATGCACCGACCGTTGAAGTCGAAAAAAATGTGGGTTGGCCAATGTGTCGCGGATATCACCCAGTCCGCTTCGTTCAGCTCCATCTCTTTGTCAGGTCGCACGCAAACGCGCAGCCGATATCGACAAGAGCCTTCAACAAAGGGGCAATACGGAAGGCCCTGTCCCTCCATCTTCCTCGTGAGCCTTGAAAAATGATGTGCTGGCACGCTGAAAGTCAGATGCCGTAAGCCGGTCTGAGGCTTAATGACAATGGGCTGCAGGGCAAACTCATTGATGAACTGGTAATAACCAGCCTTCACCGGCTTTGACGGAACACGCCTGGGACTTCGCAAGCCAACCTGAAAAAGATTAACCTGAAGCGACGCTTGACCATAAGGGCTGAACGGGTGCTCGGATTCAGGGATCGCTCCCCCGAAGCTGCCCTGCGAAGCGCGCTGGCCTGGGACGGGGGCCCGATATACCCGACCGAACTGCAGCGTCGGCTGTGGGTGGTTGAGAGGCGCTGCTGTTGCAACAGGATGCGGTGATGCAGGGTAAGTCGCCCAAGCTTGGTTGGCTTGATGAGAATGCATTAATTGCGGATGGTTGACGACTTGGGGAGACCCGGGCTGGGCATACTGTGGCCGTGGATCTGCATAGTGAGCATCTCCCCACTGAGCATTGGGATGTGACTGTGATGGGTGGGCCAAACTTGATCTCCTCTGCGGAGCCATCGCCCTGATGTTGGATGGCATGGCGGGAGCCAATGGTGCGCCGTTGGATGTTAAGATAGGAGTAGGAGTGTGTGGTGTGCTTTGAGATCCATTTCTTGAACGCGACTGTGGAACTCCGGCACTCGCTGGCTGGAGTATTGGAACTTGTTGCATCTGGGGGGACTGATAGCCTGCAATAGGTGTAGGCAGTGCTGCTCGATGATCGGTCTGTACGGAAGGATGCCCTGTTCCTCCTTGTAGGTCATGCATACTCGAGCTGCCTGGTGGAGGGTGATTGACGGCTCTCGGGCTCGCTATCCCAGGGACGCCTGCTATAGTACGTGGACCCAGCGCATCGAACTGAGCCATCAGAGGGGATGGACCAGCTGCCGGCGAGGGGAGCTGCGCATTAGACGGGACAACAGGCGGCTGAGGAAGGCCATTTCGGTCGGCGGGAGAGGGGATTGCATCTATTCATCAGTTAATTTCAGTCACACGTCGGAATTCGAGCAAACATTCGTAACATACGAGTCGTAGCTTGCTGCTGCTGCTGTCGTTGCGTGATCAGATTGACGTAGCGGTTCACAATTGATGTTCGAGATTGTTTCAGCTCTTCAGCAGCTGCACCCCGAGCAAGTAGAGTGACCTCAAGAGCCCGATCCTGTTCGAAAATGTCGTTGAGGGCGTTTGCGAGAGGGCCATCCTGAACGCCAAGCCACCGGCGACTCATGGTGAAGAACATGGTCTGTAGCCCTTGTGAGGGGCAGGCAAGGAGAAAGGTTAACTCATACGCGAGCAAGGGGCATCTCCGGGCAGCGATGGAGTTCATGAGCATTTGCCAATTCGTTGAGAGGTGATGAAGGAACAAGCCAAGTTGTTGCGTTATTGGGTAGCTGGGCTGTAGTCCGCGAAGCTCTTCCATGGACATGGGGAAGTTGGCAAACCACTTGAGGTGAGCAGACGACATGGCCTCGTTCTTTCTTAGAACGGCCTGTAGTGTGTCGAGAGCTGTATCTACGCTGGTGGGATCCACGAGATGGCGAAAGACGGCATGAATCGATGCCCGTTGCAAGGACCAGCCACACAGTACTTGATGAAGCGCAATGTAGAAATAGTCCTGGTTTTCGCACGACTGCTTCAAGATCGTATATCGAGGTCTCTCAACCGTGTCGTTCAGAAGCCCTGCATTGGCGAACTGGTTAAGTCGTGTGGCAACCATATCCCGCCATTGTGTGGCATAAGCTGAATTTACCAAACCACCCGTGGTAGGTTGACCCTGGATACGGGCCCGTTTGGCCTGGTGGCTGGAAACGGTAGAGACAGGCCCATCCGATCCCGAACGCGGGTCGACTGCGGGCTGCCCATTCGTCAGGATAGATGATGGCAAAGTGTGATTATGAAACTGAGCAAAGGGCGCAGTGCTGACAGTCATGGAGCGGCTCGGGAGATCTGCCACAAGCCCGCGAGACGGAGCAAGGGTTGAGGCCTGAGGAGCAGATGCGTTTGCCTGGACTGGCCCCCCCGCGGTATTCGAATTGGAGGCTACGCTGCTTTGGTTCGCACTGTTTTTGCCAACAGATTGCCTGGGCGCTGGGCCTTCAGCGCTGGCGCCTGCCATATAACTAGGGCAGTCGGCTGGGGTCGTGGCAGTCGGACTTGGGGCGTCAGTCAGGGCTGGGGAAGGGAGAACAGTTGCAGATCTATGAGATTGGGTCAGCAGAACCGAAGAGAGACAAATGGGCCTTGATATCGCCAAGTCTGAGGACCGCAAGATACCGAGCCCCTGAAAGGACTCCGCTCGTTGCAAGGCCATGCCGAATTCTTGCTCGTGCTGGTGATGATAGAAGATTGCTCTCGTACCTATTTGCCTCTGCCGCCGCGCTGGTAACAACAGCCGCAGGCGGGTCCAGCGAGTCGTTGATGGGAATAACTTCGAATCGTGGTGCATTCTCGCTGGGTGTGGGAGCCGGGCCCGGAGCTGTGACAGACGCTGGGACGTATGTTGGGACTGGCGCCGAGACTGGCGCTGGCACTGGCGCTGGGACAGACGCTGGAGCGTATGTTGGGACGGACGACGCAGTATTCGAGTCTCTTCTCGGACGACCTCGCTTTTGGGGAATGATAGATGGCGTCGCTGGGGAGTCGAGTACGGTATTTGGCGCCGTGGTAGCTGTCATCCAGGAACGAGGGCGACCGCCGAGGATGACATTGATAGTCTGGTTGGACGAAGCGATTTGGGCGGAGTCGAGCGGCGGATTGGCCCTTGGCTGGTTCGGCCTGGAAGTCTGTGGCATTTCACAAGATGAGGAGCTCGAAAGAAGTTCTAGATAACTAAGCGGTCGTGTGTCAGTCATACTACCTACGTTGGGGGTAGAGTAAAAGTTGTGGACCAAGACGGAAGCGCATACCATTTGGAGGTTATCTGGGGAGCATATTTAACGTCGCCTCTTTCTAAAGTCGAGAGCCGACGGGTTAATCATGGTTTGGCAGGTAATTCCGGAGGGTGAATGCGTGAAGCCGACGGTCTGGAACTTGCGAGGCTGGGGAGAGGTGAATGAAACCAGGAAGGAACCAGAGATGGGAACAGAGTCGAGCGCGCGACGAGGTTGAAGTCGGGGAGAAGTCGGTTTAAAGCAGACGGCAGGAGCCGGAGAAACTCTGGAAGTGCACGGAAGATAACGAGCCTGGAACGCGGCCAAAAAGTGACTGGTTGGCTGCAGGTGATGAGTCTAAACAAGGGCAAAGTGCGGCGGCGGGGAGCAATGGCGTCGGAGGACGTTGGATCAAACAAAGAACTGGGTTGTCAGACGGGAGAGGGACATTTTTCTTGGGAGCCTATTCGTCTGATATGTCTCGGTTCCGATCTCCTGGAGCAGCGCAGTTGTTTGTGCCGCAAGTAACTTATGGTCCCGGAGCTGGGGCTGCGATTGGGTTGACACTCGCACGGGTGGGTTTTTTCCCTTCCCGCACTCTGCGCGGGGGAGAGCCAACGTTTGTTTGTTCATCCGCCCAAGCCAAACCAAAGGTTTAGTATCCATCAAATATCATGCATGCATGTTTCATACGTCTGCTGGCCGAAACCCACATTTATGAATCAACTCACAGCCTGTTCACTGCTCCAGGCTCGCCATGAACAGTGTACATGAAATATAACTTAATATGTTACCTACCTACGTATCTATAAGCACCCTTCAAGGAGATCTGCGGCCTTGTGCACTGCTCTCTATCTTACATATTATATATGTTAGATGGATGGATGGAGGTAGGGAGTAGGCAGGTACGTATTGGCTGCAGCTCATTCCTTCTTTGACCGTGCTTTGATGAATGAGTTTGAGTATCCACTTGCAGAGGCAGGTAGCGCGCATCTCCGACCCCCCCCCCCCAGTCTTCTTTCGATTTCCAGCGCGAGATCAACAGCACATCGGATTCTTTGACATGGCATGTCACTCTTTGTCTCCCTGAAAACGACGAATGCATAGTATGGGTAGTAGACTGAGGATCTAACGGCGTTAGAAGTCGGCTGAAAAGTTTATGAGCACGAACACATTAAAGTCATGCCGGACCCCTCGCTTGGCCTGGAGGCATTGCAGGCATCAGACTTAGGAGACCAGGCTCAGCTGCTCAGGTGGTACAGCCCAGGCACGGACGGAGGGACTTGACCAGATGACTGGGTGGTAGTCGAAACGAGGCTGCAAAAAAAGTTGTAGCTTCAGGGGGAGCTCCCAAAATGAACCATTCACTCTCTGATACGACTCTCATCAAGGCTTTGCTGACGTTTTATGTTTCCAGCCTCGGGGTGGGCGATCCTTTTTCGCGTACCACTTGGCAGGTACCGACCGGGGCCGCGATGATGCAGCCAGTCGCTGATTCCTTCATCGATCTCTCCCAAATAAATCTCTTTCCTACCTAAGGTAGGTTCGGCCCAGGTTTTTCCCATCTCCAGTCCCGTGATTTCCTTTTGTTGAATCTCCGGAGGCGATTAACCAATACCTCGATTTTTTCTCTCTCTTTCTATGCGCATCCTCATTTCTCGGGATACGTAGGCCAATTCGTACGCGAGGTTTTTGCACTTGCTCAGCCTCAACAATTCGGTGACCCATCTTCTGTACGACGGCTCTGCCAGCTTCCATCACCAGTGGCTCGTTGCGTCACCCTCATTCGCTAACTGTACCACTTCTCCTTTCCCAAGTTCTTCAATCTCCCACCAACGCCCCAGCCGCCATCCACCCGACCTTTTCTGCCCTAGAATCAACCGCCTTGTTTCCCTTCTGCAAACCACGGATCCCAGCTCTTCTACTTGGTACACTCTTGAAAGTCACGGTTTGACGACCACTCTGCCCCGATTTCGCGCCACGCCCCTTGCCATCCTGTGCGGGCATTACATCCCAAAATAGAACCTGCAAAAGGGTGGCCGCATCATCCAATCCCGGAGACCCCCTGGAGAGGAGTCCAATGCACCTCTGAAGCAGCAAAATCCGCCAAAACATACCCCAATTGCCGGCGGAGCCCAGCCTTCAACAGTTCCCCCTCTCCTGAGTACCGCCTTAAGGAGGTAGGAACTCTGCTACCCGGTGGCTTCTAACAATCGCAGCTCGCTCCGTTCGGTTCTCGCTCTCATTCATCATAACGCTTTTGGGCGCTCATCCTCCCTCCCTCACACATCCAGCCCGCCTTGATAAAAGTCATGATCGAGCTGGGTCGGACCAATCACAGACCTCCACGCTAGGCCCTCTCGCCCTCTTCAGGGACCACGGTCCTCTCCCGCCACCCCAACCGCGGTCCACTACTACAGCAAAGCATACCTTAGCGCACCGCTCGAAAGCACCACCACAGCGCACCACCGCAGCCACAGGAGCATTCAAGCTCAGAGCACCTCGACTGCGCAACTCCCATCTTCTCCAGCCTTCCCGCTGCCAAGAGCAAATCCGACCGATCACCAGCCCTTGGAACACTGGTCTGGCGGATGGCGTTCGTTGAGCCTCTCCATGGTATATATCCTCCCTCGCTCAACGGATAGACCCCTTCGCCTCTGCCCTCGATCTCGCGCCACCGTTTGCCGGTTTCAACCGCCCTTGCCCTCCCACTTCGTTCCGCTTCCTCGTTGGCCTTGATCACAATCATCGAACATCCTGCCGAAATCATCAGTGCATCGCCCCATCCCATCATGGCCTTGAGAGGCCCTAATGAAGGCCCGCTGCGGCCCGACATTGGTGACACCTTGATTGTCATACGTGAGTTAGGCTCTGTAACTTGTTGTCTTGATGCTCACCAATATCTTCTTCACATGCAGATGACTTCCAGGCACGAAGCTCCGATGAATTGAGCCTGGCGAAAGGCGACCGAGTCGAGCTCATAGAACGAGACGACGAGTTTGGCGATGGATGGTTCTTGGGTCGCCACCTGGCTAACCACAACACTGGCCTCTTCCCCGAAGGTCTGCACCTCGCCGCTGTTGCCCATTCTCCGGAGACAGCCATTGACTTTCTTACAGTGTACACCAGACCCGCCCCCAAAAACGTCCCCACGAGCTCTTTTAGTGCTTCAAAACCCGATGGCCCTCACCATGAACCTGCTCAGGACTCGAGCGTTATAGGCAGCGCCGATGCGATTCCCAGGGAGGAACCGGTGGCAAAACCACAGCCGTCAACGATCCTGCAACAGACCCAGAGCCCCGTGACTCTACCACTGAACAATGTCAAGTCCGAGCCGGCCCTTGTGTCAAGCGAACCTCCCACCTTGCCCGCATTGAATCAGCTCACTACCCCAAACCAAGATAGCCCTGTTTTGCACGAAACTCTCAATGTTATCAACGAGCATATCACAGACCTGCGATCGCCGGCGAGCAATGGTGGGCTCCGAGCCACTGCCACCGACTCTGGAAGCGAGTATAGCAGCAACCACCTCGATCACCGCACTTCTTATATACACGGCGAAGAGACCGATGATGAAGAGGAAGGCCTCCATTCCCGGGCTGAAGTCGAGGCATGGTCACCTGATGAAGTCGCTGAATATCTCTTTACATCGGGCGTGGAGAAGCACCATTGCGAAGTTTTTAGAGACCAGGAGATTTCAGGCGAGGTTCTTTTGGGCATGGATCAGAGCTCACTGTTCATCAAGGCGTTTGACCTTGGCTCGGTTGGTCGACGGCTGAAGACTTGGCACAAGATCAAAGCGCTTCAGGACGAAGTCAGTGGACATGGTTTGGAAACACGACGCACTACGCAGACCTACGGAAGCGATGGAACGGGGGAGACGGGACGAGCGAGGAGCCGAACAAACACACTGACTAACCGACCGACATCTATTCAGACGAGACGGCTCTCCCTGTCACAACACACCCCCAAGGCATCCCCGACGCTCGGCACGCCTTCGACCTACCAAGATAGCTTAGCTCGCGCGAGCCACATCAAGAGACCGTCTGCCGCGTCTGTTAGAGAGCTTCACCACTCGCGCCGCCATTCCTCGTCAACCGACTTCCGCAATACCACTCAACCGGCCGTGGTCGGGCTTTCCCCTGTTCCTAGTGGTACGTATCCTGGCCTTGAGGGATCGCACAAGAAGCAGCCCTCATTCGATCGAAACTGGACTTTAGGAAGTGCCTATTCGCAGACGCCGCAACGGCCACTCTCCTCAACTGGCCTCCAGGATTTGCTAAGTCCTCCTGGGCCAGATCAACACGATCCCTCGGCCGACGTAGATCGAGGTTATTTCTCGGGCACAGAGGTTGATGGGAGAAAACGGAACCTGCTACGGAAGCGTGACAGTGGCGCGGAATCGAGGAAGTCGAGCTATGCGGAAGAACAGAGAGCTCGAAGTGCCACGGCCATCTCGAGACAATCGAGGTTTGGAAGTGTCGGATCAATGACTGAGGGAGGCCTTTCTTCCGCGGCTCAGAAGTATTATGGGATCCAATCAGGCCCCCATCGGAGGACTACGTCAACTACCTCGGAGTCCATCAGAAATATGCCATTGGCCAGTGATGCTTCATCACCTACTGTCACGAAGCTGGATACTTCGGTTGGATCTCGTTCGACGACCTCCCCAACTTCTGCCAAGCATCCTGGGTTCAACTCGGATTGGCTCTCTGCAGTGGTTAACAAGCCTATTGCCATGGCCGGGGGCAAGGGCATGCGCGCCATCTCTGATAATCTTGGCCTCGACAGATCCAAGGCCGCAACGCCTACTGATTCAATTAGCAAGGAGATCCTGGTGGAATCGCCCGCACGGACGGGTTCAACTACGCCTTCTGGCGGGGCAAGTTTCGACCTCGAATCTCCTGACGCTGCGAAGAGCCCCAGCACGGCAACAACTCAGACCAGCAAGAAGAGCGGGAAGAAGGGCAAGAAAGAAACAAGCGCCTACACTCGTGGCTTGCTGAAGATCTCACCCAAAGAAGCAATGAAGGATGCAGATTACAGCGGATGGATGAGGAAAAAGAGTTCAAATCTTATGACGACATGGAAGCCCCGGCTATTCGTTCTCAAAGGTCGCAGGCTGGCGTATTATTATTCGGAGGACGATGAGCAAGAGAAGGGTCTTATTGACATCTCCTTCCATCGAGTTCTCCCTGCCGATAACGAGAAGCTCACGGGCCTCCATGCCACCATCACGAGCGTCGTTGGCGGCCAGACAATGCCGTCCAAACCATCCGATGCTGAGGGCCTGGAGAAGGGCGACGATGCCGTCTTTATCTTTAAGCTCGTACCCCCACGAGCTGGCCTTTCGAGAGCCGTCAATTTTACCAAGCCAACGGTCCACTATTTTGCGGTGCCGAACTTGAAGCAAGGCCGGCTATGGATGGCGGCATTGATGAAGGCCACAATTGATCGCGATGACACCAAGCCTATCACCACTACCTATCAACAGAAGACTATTTCTCTTTCAAGGGCCAAGCAAATGCGCCATCGCCCTCCGGCCTTGATGAACCTCGAGGAAGGTACTGAAGACGAAGCGATCGCAGGGAGCAAGAAGGACGCCAATGGCCTGGGAATTTCGTATGATGAAGCCGACAGCGGCGTTTCTGGCATGGACAAGCTAGCCCAGAAGGCCGAAGACGTCCAGGCGAATCTGGACTCGGGGGACAAGGATAGCCCACAAGCCGCATAAGGCTTGAGGGTGTCTGTCGTGCCGCGTGAGGCATCTGGCCGAGCGATCCGGGCAATGCGCAAGATCTCTCTCTCTTTTTGGTCGATTTGTGGCGTTTTAGGCATTGACCTTATTCCCCCTTTCCCTTTTCTACCATCTTCTCATATAGAAGTTTGCGTTTCTTGATACCTTGGGCACGGGCGGGCGAATGCTGGGAAGTTGAGAGGAGTAACGAGTTAGCTTCAAGCTAGCACAGGAGGAGGTTGATGCATGCAGTTGTACCGCATGCTTTCGGAAACTTCAAAACGAGAGAAGAATGACGTGTTAAAAGATGACGATGACGAAGATGGCTTGTTCTCAGTCCTTTCGAGCATGGAGCGTTGGGATGATTTGCCGGATTTGAGCAGGGGGTTCTGGACGGGTACATATTAGCGACTTTTTAAAAATTTGCCGATTGTAATCTGAGAACAAGAATATCTACGGTGAGGAGGAGATTGGGGTGTTGACAGGAGTATATGAATGGGTGAAGGTAGACGTCAAGAGGCTTCGATAGTTGGACGACGAGACGCCCAAAGAGTACCTACCTAAGTTACGTGCTATTCTGTAATTAATTTCACGTACTGAGACCCTCACCCAGCATGCAAGAGCACACACACACACACACACATGGCAGGTGGAATCAGGACAAGAATTCATGATATACTGATTGGATAATACGATCGCTTGCTCTAGAGGTATATAGGATAAAAACAAGAAGTGGAATTCCCCATAAGAAAACTCCTTATCCATGTGTCGAGCTAAGCTTCCAGGTGTGTGTTCTCCCAGGAACTGACTAGTTAGTTGTCCCCCCCTGGCTGAGGGACTCGGGCACGATACCTACATCCAGCACCGGCCAGGTTCATACTCGTCGTTAGACCAACCAGAACGCCGTGTAAAGA
>JABFEP010001417.1:0-27769 GCA_013618265.1 Fusarium albidum
CAATGTTGTCGTCGGGGACAGCGCCGGGAACGGAGGAGGGATTGTCGGGGAGGGACGAGGCCGGAATGGTTGCGACTTGGGGGGGGGACAAAAGGGCCTCTCGACCTGGTTGGGATGGCTAGGGTTTCTTATACCAAGTCAAGAGGAGGAGGACCCGGTGAGGAGCAGCGGCAGCATGCGGGCAATGCAAGTCTAGTTAGTTAGTTGAGAGTGCTGCAATTGTGTGTCCCAAGGTGCCGCCAAAAACCAAAATACCCACAACAAAGGACCTCTGGACGTTGTTGGCCTCCCCGTCGCAGAAACTGGGTTGAACCTGGAGGGATCGTAGCCTGTGCCAAAAAAAAAAAAACCACCTACTACTGTACAACAGAGCACTAACGTCCCTTGGGTGGAGGAGGGGGGGCCCGCAGGCGTCGCAACCCCCTTCCTTTGGGGCCCGTCCTGTTGTTCGCCCTGTTGATAATTAAAAGCTCGTGACCCGACGAGGCAGTAGCTTTCTTCTGCTTGCTGCAGGCGCGATGATCCCGGGAAGGATGCTGTTTGTGTGTGAAAAAGGGTGAGGCTTGGCGCAATGCAGAATGTAGAGAACGACACGTTGAAGCAAAAGGAAGGATTTAGGGACAACGAGGCGCAATTCGTAAGGCAAACAACATCAGGCGCAGGGACGGGGTGCAGATACTTGCTGGAAAGGTACATGCATGTCGCTTGTAATAGGCCGAGCCTGATTCGCACCCTTGTACCTCTGACGTCGATGCCTGTCTTCTTGTTCACCAAGAAGTTGGCCCTCAGACCATGTGCGAAGCTTGGCCTTTTTTGGGCATGAACCCGGTACAGATTGTAATTAAGGGTACTACTTGATGTCTTCAAATGCATGATATCCTGCTGAGACTTTCATACAGCTCAGGGGCCAGCGGAAAATATAGCAGGAAAGCGGTAAAAGAAGGTGGTGTCGGCGAGATATCATCTGATAGCCCCCGTGGGCAAATCCCCTGGATTGACAGGACGAACGCACAATGGTCGCGCAGCCTCTACGATTCGGGGGCACTGAGACAACCAGGTGAGGATTCGAGGTCATGTGAGCGGGTTTAGAGACGTGGGGGCGGCAACGTTTTTCTTCAAGGCGCTGGACGGGACGGGATGGAGGGGCTGTAAAATAAAGTACGTACTGGCAGCGGCTTTCGACTCCCATCTTTCCCGTCCGTCCGATCAACATCAGACATGAATGAAACCCTCGACACATCATCCTCGCCCTGCATTCTATAATTATCAATCAATCTATCTATACATGTTTGTAGTCTGGTATCAAGTTGTTTTCCCCACAAGTATTCCTGGACGTAACTAAACACTGGAGTCCGCCTATCAAGCTCTAGTTCATCAACCTAATTGCCCAGCATCTGCTGCAAAGCATTCACGCGATATGTCTCACTCCTCTCCACCAGCTCCTCGTGCCGTCCCCTCTCGACGACCTTGCCCGCCTCGACGACAAAGATGACGTCCGCCTTGCGCACCGTGTGAAGCCTGTGGGTGATGGCAATCACCGTGATGCCGCGCGCCACACGCTCTAGGCTTTCCTGCAGCGCCCGCTCGCTCTCGGCGTCGAGGGCACTCGTGCTCTCGTCGAGAAGCAGCAGCTTGGGCTTGCGCACGAGGGCGCGGGCGATGGCTAGGCGCTGCCGCTGCCCCCCCGAGAGGCGTGAGCCGTTGGGGCCGCACTCCGTGTCGTAGCCGTTGGGAAGCTCCATGATCATGTCGTGAATGTTGGCCAGCCTGCAGGCCTCCTGGATCTCGTCGTCCGTCGGCTCGTGATCCGGCGTCGCACCGAGCGAGACGTTGAACCGTATCGTCCCGTCGAACAGGGCGCAGTCCTGGGGCACTACGGCCATGTCGTGGCGGAACTCGGTCCCGTCGCGGGCGCAGATGTCTTGCCCGTTGATCTCGACTGTTCCGCCCGACGGCCGGTACATGCGCTGCACCAGCGACATGATGGTTGACTTTCCAGCGCCCGAGGGGCCGACGAGGCCGACGAATTGGCCTGCGTTGATGGTGAACGACATGCCCGTGAGGATCTGGATGTGAGGACGAGCTGGGTAGGAGAACTTGACGTCCTTGAAGACAACGGTTGCGCCCTTGCCGCCGCCACTCTTAGATAGAGCATCCGCCCGAGCCTCAATATCCTTCTCGGTGTTCTCGATAGCCAGGACGAGCTTCCCTCTGTTGGCCTGGTCCTTGGAAGATCCAATGTCAATCAGACTCAGGATGCGTGAGGCCGCCGCTCGGGCTCGGGACACCTCAGGGGCAAGACTGAACATTTGACCCCAGAGCTGCGCGCTGACGAGCAAGCAGATTAAGATGATAAAGAACTCTCGCTGCGTCGCATTACCTGATGTGATCTGTTTAGATCCCCACCAGTACGCAAATGCATAGATCAGGTTCCCGGTGCTGTTTGCGATGGCCAGCCAGAGGTTAGCATACATAGAAGATAGCGTGATCTCCTTCCGAGGAGCCTTGAGCGCGCGGCGGTACGACTCCATGACTTCGTCCTCGATAGAGAGCGACGAGATTGTCTTGAACGAGTTGACAGCTTCTATCGAAATGCCCACGGCACCAGAGAATGCACCGGCGTGGCGGCGCTCGAACTGGGACAGCGATCGAAGCTGCATGATCCCGGAGCCCAGCAAGATAGGAACGACAACCAGACAGACGATGGCGATCTTCCAGGCCATAATATGCGAGAGGATAATAGCGACAAAAAAGTTGATCACAATCGCAAAGACCGTACCGATGATGGAGCCGCTGAAGCCTCCCACTGCGGCAGCATCTGTGGTAATGACGGACAGGAGCGCAGTCGGCGTACGACCCTCAGACTGGTGCCAGTCGAGATCCTGCTCATACAGAGAACGGAAACAGAGAACTCGGATCTTGTACAGCAGCTTCTCGGCAACCATGCCGAATCCAGTCCAGCTTGTCGTATTGGCAAGGAGCTCAACACAGGCGACGAGGAACCACATGCCTCCAAAGAACTTGCCAGCCCAGCGAATGTCGGACACGGGGTTGCAGGGGCTGACGTTGTCGATGGTGTAACCGAAGATGAGACCGGCAGACGAAAACGTCAGTCCTACAATGGCGGCAGCAAAGAGACAGGTCATGATGTAGAGAGTGTAGGGCCGCGCCATGCCGCCAAAGCTCCTGAGGACGGTCCATGCCGACTTTCCGGAATCCAGGACGGCGTCTCCAGCGGGGTCCACCTCCTTTTCATTTTCCTTGCCTTGCTCTGCCTTGGTCTCGACGACGACTTCTTCCTTCTCCACATCCTTGGTCTTTAGGTCGAGAGAGTCCTTCTCCGAGTAGATGCCTTCGCTGGTTTCCCGGACTGTGCTCGTGATAGAGCCGGCGTCCTCCGAGTCGACAGTCTGGAGGCGGACCATGCTGGCGTAGGAACTGCCCAGAGCCATAAGCTCCAGGTGAGTGCCCTGCTCGATGATCTCTCCGCGGTTCATGACAATGATGTTGTCGGCGTTCTTGATGGTGGATAGACGATGGGCGATGGCAATAACTGTGCGGTTCTTGGCAATGGATTCGATGGCCATTTGAATACGGTGCTCGCTAGCCGAGTCGAGAGAAGCGGTCGCCTCATCAAGAATGAGGATCTTGGGGTCGCGGATCAAGGCTCGAGCCAGAGCAAGTCGCTGTCGTTGACCACCACTCACAAGCTTTCCGCCAGTGCCGACCAGTGTTCCGAAACCGTTCTCGAGCTTGTTGACGAAGCCAACAGCGTCCGCCAGTCTAGTGGCCTCCTCCACTCGGTCGACGAGGTCGACCATGTCCTGCCCAAAGCCTTGGGCAGCCATCTTAAGATCCTCGCCGTTCCGAAGCTTGGCTGCGAGCTCGGCGAGCCCAGTGCCAAGGATGGTGGCCTGGAATCGATGGTGCTCAGGCTGGGGCGAGTTCATGATACCGAGGGCAATGTTTTCAATAATGGAACGATCCAGCAGAGAAGGCTCCTGCTGCACCAGACTCATGTGGCTTCTCAGACTCCTGACGTTGATGTCCTTGATATCACGGCCATCCAGGTATACGGTGCCTTCAGTGGGGTCGTAGATTCTCGATGTGAGACCGGCAACTGTTGACTTGCCACTTCCAGATAGACCCACGAGCGCGGTGTGCTTGCCAGCAGGGCACTCGAATGAGATCCCCTTGAGAACCGGGTGGTGAGGTCGCGACGCATAAGCAAAGGACACGTCCTGGAATGTGACCGTTCCATCCACCGACTCAAGCTTCTCGCCCTCGCCGGAGCCAGCATTGATGGCCACGGGAGTTTCCATATCCTGACGCAGCTTTTGGAAAGATCCGACAGCGGCGCCGAGAAGGGGTAGCAGAGGGGCAATATTGCCAAGAAGGACGCAAGCTGCACAGAGTTAGTCGGGACTGATTACAGTGTCAGATCCATAGGAGAAAACATACCGTCGACAAGCAGGAGAATGACAGTGTAGATGTCGCCGACAGTAACGTCACCCTTATCCTCAGCCGCGTCGGCAATCATCAAGCTACCTTGCCAGAAGGAAAGGGCATTGGCAGAGTAAGCGATGAAGTAGAGCATGCCAGCCTGGACGGCGGCAACGAAGGCCTTGTTGATGCCCTGCTTGCGTGCGCCCTTCATGCGCTCAGAAAAGATGGCCTCGAGCCGAGGACCGGCGCTAAAGGCCTGGACAACAGGGATGTTGGAGAGGACCTCGGAGGCTATGGAGGAGGCAGAGGCGATCTTGTCCGACATGGCGCTCGTGAACTTGGCCGTGAAGAAACTGGCGATGCCGCCGAGTAGCACGAACGCGGGGACCAGCGAGATGAGCATCCCAGACAGTTTGGCGTTCTTGATGAAAGCAACAACGTAGGCGCTGACGAAGAAGGATGTACAGGCAAGGCAGATGCCGACCTTCTCCGAGGTGCCGGACTGAATGGCCTGGATATCGGCGTTGAGGTGGGACGAGATCTCACCGGCCTGACGCTTATCGAAGAAGGTGGCATCCTGCATAAGGATGCTCATAAAGTAGCGATCGCGAAGACGGGTTTCGAGACGGCGGCTAAAGATGGACCAGCTGACGATGTAGATGTAGATCAAGGCAAGACTCGCGAAGCCAATGTAGGTGAGCTGCAGGACCTTCTTGTCAATGCCGTCCTGAATCTCGTCGGGAGTCTGTTGGGGCACAATGGCGCCGTCCTTGCAGGAAGCCTCGTTGAGGTCGTTTACGAGCTGACCGAAGATGATACCCATGAGAGGGAACGGCGCACCGGCAGCGATGGCGGAGAAGGTGCCGACGATGAGGAGGACGATGTCGCCAAAGGTCGGGTTTCCGTACAAGAGAAGCTGGAAGTAGGTAAAGAATGATTTAAGACCCTTTGAGGAGTGTTAGCGGCCAGTGTCGAGACTGCCGGCTTGGTCGCAAGTTCCCGAGATGATGATCCCCATTGTGCAACTCACCTTGGGCTCCTCCTCGGCTGGCTTCTGGGATCTCGCGGACAAAGACGACGATCTCGTAGATGGCCGCGGGGAGTGAGAAGGCTGTCGCTCAACAGCACCATTGTTGAGGGCCTCGGCCGCCTTGTCGGTGGTGTCAGTCGCCGATGTCTCCTTGACGGCCGCGGTTAGAGGAACTTCCTTCACAGGCGCATCGTTGGCGACGGCATCATCGAGCGCATCGCCAGGTGCAGTGGTTGTAGCTTCGTTGGAGACATTGTCCGATATTTGCTTTTCAGCAGAATTGTCCTGCCGCTCTGGTGAAGCTGAAGCCATCTCGGCTGGCTTTTCCTTGCGAGTCGTATGACGAAGCTTCCACGCTCAGATTTGCAACTCCCAAACCATGATCCCCTTGACATGAAATCCGGAAAGGAAGCCAAAGACAACGAAGCTAAAGGAACAATGAAGGAAGGGGGGGGAAGAGAAAATTCAGCAAGCGTATCCGTATAGCGCGCCAGAAAAGGCGTGGGTGATGAGCAAAAGGTAGATCATTGGTCTCTTGGCGCGGCGACGGATAGACCAGATGAACCATGAGCCGACGCAATAGTGCATAATACTAGCAGGTGGAATAAGGATCAAGAGATCCCCGGCACGGAAGCGGAGACAGTTTGAACGTGTGAGGCGCCGACTCGAACAGGCATTGTCAAGGGATCTTCATGCTCGGTACTGACGGCGTCCACCTCTTCGCCTTGGCCATCTCTATCCCTCTCTCCCTCTTTCTCTCTCATCAGGCTGTGACCACTGGATGCAGCACGGGATAATATTGCGACCCGTTGGAGCTTTACTCGGATCGGATTTCTGTGAATCAAAACCCTGCTCATCTTTGCTGGACGAATAGCCAAATTGAGGCATGATCGGGGGGAGAGGCCCAAAAAGACAAGCATGATTTTTGAGTGCAGCGGGGGCATGGGAGGGTTAGGATTCAGCAGGCGAACGGTGTAGGCGAGGACGTGGGCATGGTGTGTTGTGTGAAAGAAGGAGGGTGGAGGAGGGTGGTGATGGTGGAGCTCCTCCTGTCCCGGCAAGTACCTAGGTACCTACGTGCCTCACATGTATCTCCCACGCCGGAGCGGTCCCGCTACGGACACACCCTCTGTTGACAGTTACGAGCCCCGAGCTAATTACCTACACCATCACCATCGACAACGGCGGTCCATGGGGACCCTTTGTCGGTCTTCCCTACCGCCGCCGCCAATGACGCGATATCGTGCGCGCAATTTCCCACCGAGCTCACGGGAATGGAGTCGCAAAGAACGTGCAAGAGCTAGTCGTGTTTGTGATTGGTCCATTACCGGATACGCACTAACCAAGGATTCTCGGATCAGATAATTCTTCTTGACAAAGCCCAATCAATCAATTTAGTTCAGCCCCACCCGCAGGTTTTATCTGATCGTCGCTCTCAACAATCCGACCATCGGTCACCGAGCACCGAACCTCGGCAGGACGTCGTTTTGCGCACCGGCATTGCACTGTGGTTACTAAGGGATACCGAATATGCAAGATGTAAAGGGACGGGAGTTGCGATGTCGGCAGTCAAAGCCGGAGTCGCAGTTTGCAAGAATCCATCATTACTTTCTTCTTCTTCTTTCTTAGGGACGCTCTGGGAGTAGCAGGCAGGCCGTGACAGGGGTGGGCTTCTTGTAAAACCCTCTTGGGATGTAACGCTGGGGAAAAGGCTCAAAGTGACCCGAAGTTTGCTGTTCCAAGCTCTTGGACCTATTTACTACATACATAGTGGTGAGCAGGTAGAGACAATTGTTCCAGAAGTATAAAGAAGAGAGGATAAAACAATTCCCCCCTTTCTCGTCTGCATAAAGGATGGATTGGGGCAGGATTCGAAACTATTCGAAACTAGTATTTCACTCATCACCGGTGTCTTCATTCCCGATCAGATAACGGTGAATCGCACTGTGTGCAAGAACCCGACGCCACGGGAAAATCAGGTCAGGTGGAACAGCGCGTTCCGGGTGGATTTCGTTTTTTCTTTTTTTCGCTTTTTGTTTATGCTTCCCCTTCTTCATCCTGGTCCGTCTTGTGAAGCCTCTTGTCATGTCTTCCCTTTTTCCCATTTGTCCTTGTTTTCCTCCCTCCCAATGGAAGATTCCATTTGTGTGCAGGTACGCAGCAATGGTGGCTGGCGCACGTGTGTTGCGGCCCAGCGGGTACGTACCCGCCGCCGTTCCAGGCCGGTCGGGCTTGACGCGCCAGGGACGGATCTGATAACTTTAACTCCACAATTGGGATCACAATCCCTAGCATCAAAACCTCCCTCGCACAACACCAGGAAAGAGAAATGGAGCCCTGGCCCCACGACGGCCTGCGCAATGCTCCCGTCCGACTGGCTCCAGGTCCGGCTCGGGACACACGTTCCTCTCTCTCTGTGCCGGACAAACGTGAGTAGGCCGCTTGCCTCTGTGGGAAATTCCTGATGGGAACTGGAGTCTGGGTGCACGGAGTACCTGCTCTGTAGTAGATTGTAAACAGACAGCCGCGCTGCCCGGACTGCGTCACCGCTCGCATCGCTGTCGCCTTTTTTCAAAGTGGTGAGGGGGGGGTGGTTGCTTGCTTGCTCCTTTTTATTCCCGAATATCTATAATCCCGTCATTTCCTCTCTTTCTCTTCTTCCTCTCTACTACCACTTTTTCCATCGTCCCATCCTCCCAGCCCTCACAAGTGATCAATCCCTCTTCTCTGTTCCTGTCCCCCATACAGATTCTCCATCTTTCAGCTCATGCTCATCTCCCGGGTGTCTACCAGATTCTCGGAACTGCTGCTGCTGGCTGCCCCCCACGCTTCTGCTTCCACTCGCACCACCGCTACCACCACAACACGCGCCTTCTCGTGCCGTGCTGCCTTGACCTCATCCCGCGCAACTGCCACCGTACTACAGTCGACGCTTCTCCAGCCCGGTGCGAGAGCCATTCCCATCGCGGCGACTTCCCCGCTTGCACATCAGAATCGTCCCATCCTGCCCCGTCGTCACAGTCCCTTCTCCAGCGCCACCTCCACCTCCTCAGCCATGGGCTCACTCCCCGAAGCATCCCACGCCGTGCGTGTCCTCGTCCTCGGCGGCTGCTATGCAGGCCTGTCTGCCGTCGTCAACCTGCTCGATCTGAGCCGGGGACTGGCGCCCCGCATGAACGCCGACGCGCCATACGTCCATCACCCGGATCTGCCTCGATTCGACGTCGAGATCACCGTTGTTGACGAGCGGGATGGCTACTGTAAGTGAAAGTATCTCCATCATCACACTTGCAATTTCTCCGCTTTTCAGCTGTGCCTTGAAAGAGTGAATCGGGTTGGCTGATCTCGTATGAAAGACCACTTGATCGGTTCGCCGCTGGCTCTCGCAGACACCGAGTACTCCAAGAAGAACTGGGTCAAGTTCTCGGACTGCCCAGGCCTCCAGGACCCCAGTGTCAGCATCATCCAGGGCTCCGTCAAGAGCGTCGACCTCGAGGCCAAGACGGCCACTGTCTCGGCCCACCTCACCGAGCAGGTCACCACCCACCACTATGACTACCTCGTCTCTGCCACCGGCCTCCGACGTGTCTGGCCCGTCGTGCCCCAGTCCCTGACCCGGAAGCAGTACCTCGTTGAGGCCGAGCAGCACATCCGCGCCGTCGACAAGGCCAAGCACGGCGTCGTCGTCGTCGGCGGGGGAGCCGTCGGCATCGAGATGGCTGCCGAGCTCAAGATGGTCAAGCCCCACGTCAAGGTGACCCTTGTCCACTCCCGAGACAAGCTTCTCTCCTCCGAGGCTCTCCCCGACGAGACCAAGGACCGGGCTCTCGAGCTGGTCCTCGAGGGCGGCGTCGAGGTTCTGATGAACCACCGTCTCGCCTCCACCAACAAGGTCGAGGCGGACGGCGGCAGCCCCAAGTACGAGATCGAGTTCACCAACGGCCACAAGATGGTTGCCAGCGAGGTCATCATGGCCATCTCAAAGAGTGTCCCTACCTCTACTTATCTGCCCGCCATTGCCCTCGAAGAGGAGGGATACGTAAAGATCAAGCCCAAGTAAGTTGGATGCCTTTGAAGCGAGTTCTCCTCCACCAGGTCAGGTCACTAATACCAACCCCCCCAGCCTCATGTTCGAGGACGGTGTGCCAAACTCCGAGTATCACTTTGCCGCCGGTGACATCGTCAAGTGGTCCGGCATCAAGCGGTGTGGCGGTGCCATGCACCAGGGTCACTGTGTGGCCATGAACATCCACCAGTCCATCATCAACCACCGGACCGGCCAGGCTCCCAAGTTCCATGAGCTGAACCACTTCCCTGCCGTGATCGGCCTCGCCGTCGGCAAGAAGGCCGTGGCCTTTAGCCCCGACTCTGGCACCATCTCGGGCGAGGATGTTGCCCACGCCTACTTCCGGGACGATCTTGGATGGTCAAGTAAGTTGCTCGCACAAGACAGACCTCTCACATAGGAAAACCCCATCGCTTCTGAAACTGACAAATCATTTTGTGCAGTCTGCTGGAACTGGCTGCAGCTCGGTGGGCGCAAGGTTGACGAGCCCAAGGTCTAGGCTTTCAGGCTCAATTGGAGGATCTCACTAGGCTTTGGCGTTCAGGGCATACAGCAGGGTAGGGTATGGTATTGTTACGACACACGACGAGCAGAGCGACTGTGTGTGGTATCGGGGCAATGATTCCAGGTTGCCAGTTTGTTGATTTTCTGGCCGAAAAGAAAAGGTAGTCCATGTCGTTTATGATACATGCAAGATAGAGATGAGAAGTAATGAGACGTTTCGGGGTCGGTCTATACATGGTCGTATTAGCTCATCTTCAATGTAGCAAGACAAAAGTGAAAAGCACAAGGATACAAACAAACTTAAATATCCCCATCAGAGACTTGACTTGCCATTTCCCCTGCTTCCTTTCCCCCCACGAAGAAACCCAACTCCGTGGCACTTGACGAGCCATGGGTCTTTAGAAGCGGTGAGTTGGTAAGCTACTAGTTAGCGTGAGGTCAGTTCTTGGGGGCTAATTTTTGTGCTTTGGACGAACTGCGCCGAGTTTGTGGAGCTCCTGTGATGATCCAGACCAACCTGGTATTTCTCTAGGTATGTACGTACAGAGGTACGGTAGGTAGCAGCCAATCAGAGGAACAACCCCCATGCTTGAGCGGTTTATCAGATCTTGTCATTCAGGGCAAGCGGTCAACCCCAGCAGAAAGCTAGTAATGCGCCTGGCCATGCCGAGCTCCGTCAACCGGATACGGGCTCTGAGATTCCAGGGGGCGTGTGGCCATCACAGGGGCCAGGACGATGGGGTCGCTTAAAGTTATCTGATCCGCTTTCGCCCACTGTCGGCACCAGCTTGCAGGCCCAGTGCAGGGCAGGCAAGCCTGGCAAGCCACTGCGCGCCCGGTCGGAACCGAGCTGTGCCTCCGTACAACGTGGTCTTTTTTCTCAACCAAATCATCAGAGCAGGCCTCGCCTGGAGATTTTGCTGCGCTCGAGTGCTGCCAGCTGAGAGCTGGGCCTCTTGGCCTATCTCGTATAGCCCTGAAAGGGCAACCTTGCCGTGCCGAACCTGGCAGGTCAATCGTGGGCGTGATCATAGTTTCATTTGAGGCTGATTTTATCCTCCAGTCCCGCCGTTACGTACAAGACCCGGAACGAGGACCACAATCACTCGCTCGCCCGGGTATCCTGTGAGCACGCCGGGGGTGTCTGGCGATGGAGAAGCGGGCAAGCCTTTGTTGGTTTGCGCAATTCGAGCCTCGCGTCCAGCGTCCGGGGATCTCTCGGTAGTTGATCAACAACCCTCGGACACGGCGCGAACTAACCGCTTCTTTGCTGCTTGTACCGGCCGTGATCCATTCGTTATCGATCGCTAACGCCTCTACCCCTTCGCCAATGCGTCGACACATTTTGCTGCAGCTTGCGCCCTGTCAAGGGCCAGGGACCACCGGCCGGCTAGCAGAGGCCGGGAAGCTGGGGATGGATGGATAGACGGCCGCTGCAGGAAGCCAGCGGAGTCGAGAGCTCCGAGGCCATGGGCGCATCCCGCCGACGGCCCAAGTGCGGAATTCTGCCATGGCCAGCGGCAGTAGGCGCGCTTTCTTCTTGTGCGAATAGCATCGTTGCTGGTCAGCGTTTCCTTTTATTCCTCCTCCTCTTTTCATTTGTGCTTTGTTGAGCCCGACACTTCCTATCCACCGATTAGCGAGAATGACAGCGCCAGCCGAGTCCTTTGCCGCCGTCAAGGCCGGCGACACCATCATCAAGCTCCCTCATCCCTACCAAACCGAGTATGCGATCGAAAAGGCCTCAGCACCCTCCGGTGTTGACACGCCTGTTTACAAGCTCGTCAACAAGGCTTCCGCGACCGCAAAACCTCTGCCGTTTGAACTGGAGAACGCTCGCCTAGTCTTCACCGATCCGATTGACCTCAAGTCAAGCGAGCTTCCTCCCCAGTCTAACAACAGCCCGTGGGCGCGTGCTCGTCGCTCGCCGTGCGTCACCTTCTATTGGGATGGTGCCGAGGCGCCGACGCTGGGCCAGGCATGGCTTCTCATATATGTCTTTCTCACTCTGAGACCAGCAATGGAAACGTTCCGCCTGGAGCTTCGTGGAGCCAATGGATCCATCCTTGGCCAGCAGCTCATCGCGGTCCTCCTCGCGGTTGAGCATCCTCTCCAGGCACGGGAGAAGCGCACACCCTCAAACAAGACTGACGAGAGCCTCGTGCTTGTCCTGCGCAGCACTTTCTGGCAGGGTGCTGGCTCACCCTTTGGGGCCCGGCCCCTCTGGTGCCCTGCTGAATCCCCTTCGTGTCTGCCCGCCTCGAACCCTCTCGGATCATATCCTCTGACTCCTCTGCACAACACCACGACCATCGCCTCGGCCGGCAATCCTCAAGATCCTGACCGATACCAACAGACGTGGCATCCCATCCGACCGGCCAAGCCCGCGCCCGGCGCTATCATCTACAGCCGATGGATTCCCCACCTCAACGAGAACTTTTCCATGGTCTCGCTTGATTATACCGACGCTGAGCATCTGCGTCTGTTCCACGAGTGGCAAAACGACCCTCGTGTCTCGCAAGGCTGGAACGAGACGGGCACTCTTGAGCAGCACCGCGAGTACCTGCGCAACATTCATGAGGACCCCCACCAAATTGCCGTCTTGGCCAAGTGGGATGACACCTACTTTGCCTACTTTGAGGTCTATTGGGCCAAGGTATGTCTCACGCCCCCTTCCATCCCTCGCACCCAGGCTCGGCCGGAGTCACTAACGAAGCCGCTTGGCAGGAGGACCGCCTTGGTGGCTTCTTGGACGCGGGCGACTTTGATCGTGGCCGCCACTCCTTGGTGGGCGACGTGCGCTTCCGTGGCCCCCACCGTGTGTCGGCGTGGTGGAGCAGCTTGATGCACTACCTGTTCCTGGATGACCCGCGCACTCAGTCTGTCGTTGGTGAGCCCAAGGAGACAAACACAACTGTCGTCATGTACGACTTCATCCACGGCTTCGGGCTGGACAAGTTTGTCGACCTCCCACACAAGCGGAGTGCCTTTGTCCGATGCTCTCGGGAGCGCTTCTTCCAGCTTTGCCCACTGGGCGAGAACGAAAAGGTTGTTGGTGGCATGAGGTTGGGTCTGGTGCCTAAGCTGTAAATACTAAGCTGTAAATACTGTGATACCTTGGTACCTCGATGATAGTTGGGATGGATATGAGGGATATGAGCAAAAATGAGGCGGTAAATATTGGATGAAATAATAATTTTAGGTTTGCCTATTGCTTGCTTACCTAGGTAGGCAGGCGTAATGTTGAAGGATGGGAAAGCACATCCGTCGAGCACAGACGCGTAACTTGGTTGGCAACATGGCAGGTGCAAAGGTCCCGAGTTTCTCTCAGAACCAACAAACAATCGCTTAATTTTGCTTCTGCCCCGACTTTTAATGTCTAGAACCTATGCCGAATGTTCCAAAAAAAAAAAAAAAAAATTTCCCCTTCTTTATACTGACTGCTTCGGATCGGAAATCCATCAAACGTCTACAACTTGGAGGTATTCGCTTGCCTCCGCAAGAGGTCATCTCCTAGCTTGGCCATCTCAAACTTGCGAACCTTGCCGCTGCCCGTCAAAGGAACATTGGCCGGCACATCGTCATGACCCAGCCAAAAGACGTGAGCGGGCGACTTGTGACCGCCCAGCCTCTTCCGGCACCAGTCTTTGAGCTCGTCGAATGTGGGCCTCTGATGATTCTCGGCCAGCTCGACAAAAGCGCCGACGACTTCACCATAGTGCTTGTCCTTGAGGGCGACCACGATGGCGCGCGAGACGGTGGGGTGAGCCATCAAGCGCTCCTCAATTTCGAGCGGATAGATGTTCTCGCCACCTGTGGAAAGCGGGGTCAGCTCGGCGTCCTGCGCCAAGAAAAGTTGAAGAAAAGTCGATGCTTACCTCTGATGATGATGTCCTTGAAACGACCAGTGATTGAGCAATAGCCGTGGTCGTCAAAGACGGCCTCATCACCGGTGTGCAGCCACAGGACACCCGAAGCATCCCGCACCATGACCTCGCTGGTCTTCTCCGAGTTGTTCCAGTAGCCGGCCTGGAGCTGGTAGCCGCCGATGCACAGCTCTCCTCGCACGCCCACAGGCACGACGTTGCCATCGCGGTCGACGATCTTGGCCTTGGCATGGGGCATCAGCGTGCCGACAGTCGTCAGACGCTTGTCAATAGCATCGTCGGTGAACGCGTTAAAGCATGTTGGAGACGCCTCAGTCAAGCCATAACTGCTGGTGAACTCGGTCATTCCAAAGCGGTTGACAAGCAGTTCCATGAGATACCGCGGCACCGGAGCACCGGCGATGATGCCGGTGCGCAGGTTATCGCAGTTGAAGCCCTCTGGCCACTTGGCCTGGAAGAGCGAGTCGAACATGGCTGGGACGCCATGGACGGCGGTGCATCGCTCATCCGAGATTGCCCTGAGCGTGGCCTGGATATCAAACACCTCGGCCGGATACACGATCTTGCCACCGTGGGTGACGACGGCGAGGAGACCAAGCACCAAACCGAAGCAATGGAAGAGCGGAGGAGGGCAGCAAAGGACATCTTCAGAGGTCAACCTCATCCGGTCACCAATGAAGCGCGAATTGTTGACCAAATTGCTACCGCTCCGTTAGCGTCGTCTTTTCGTACCTGAAATCTCACGTGTGCCTGTCCCTGTTCCGTCGCCCACAGGACCAAGACCACGGATCGGGGTTATCCGCTCCACACTTACTGGTGAGTGAGCATGGCGGCCTTGGGCAGCCCTGTCGTTCCGCTCGTGAATTGAAGGTTGACCACCTGATGAGGAAGGACCTTGCTCATGGCGCGATACAGCCTCTGGTGACTTTGCCGACGGCCGATTTGCACGAGCTCATCGTAGGTCTGATATCTACCCGAGTCGTCTCCACTTAACATGACGACCTCGGGGGCCGACTTTTTGTTTCCGAGCTGCTCCAGAAGCTGTGTCTGGTCGAGGCGGCCGATGCGTGGTGTCGTGAAGAAGATCTTGCTGTCGGAGAACTTGAGGCCGTACATGGCCTCGGTCGGGGTGTACGTGTTGTTGAGAATGACGAGGATGGCTCCTATCTTGGCCACGGCGAAAAAGACGGCGGCGTACTGCTCACAGTTGCCCGCCATGATGGCGACTCGGTCGCCGACGCCAATGCCCATTTCCAGCAGGGCCTGCGACAAAGACGAGCTCTGCTGGTTGAGCTCATTGTATGTCCAGCGGGCGCCCGTCCACGGGATGACAAGACATTCCTGGTTGCCGTGCTGGTAGGTTTGGAGTTCGAGAAGCTCGCCAAGCGTCAGGTCGACGAGCGGAGGGTCGACGGGCCCCTCAAGCAGAGAAAGCTTCTGCTTTGACCTTGAGGTCTCGGGATGGATATGCGTGGGTTCAGCTGTCATGATGGCGACCGGGGTATAGTTGACAATGACTGCTGCGCTTGGATCTAGCAGACAAGACCTTGGGACAGGTTTGCGCTCGGGGAGGTCTCGCGCTTTGTTTTTCTTCACGGAAAACACTTCCAGCAGACCCCAAAGAAACAGAAACACCAAAAGAGCACCAGCTGACGCCGATGGAAGGCTCTCCCACGCAATATTATGCAGGATCCAGTTCAAACCGCCGCCATCAACGCCTACGCATCCGTGTTGACCCGTCTTGCCATCCATCGCCAATCCGGCCCCACAAGCACTGCCGTACTGCCGTCCATCCCAGTGCTTCTCGGACTAGGTGGATGGGGTGGACGCCCACTATGGAGACAAACGTGCACATCTCGACAGCCGACGGACGCAGAAAACTTGCACAAAGGCGCCGGTGCGGCAATTAAGCCTCAAGGTACGCCAGGGATCGGCTGGTGCGGTGCGGTGCAGGGACGGACAACACTGCCGCTTGGCCGCCATCACCATCACCATTCGCATCATCCCTCGCCGATGAAGCGATATTATTCATCTTTCTCTTGCTCTTACTGGGACCGGAACGATGCTTGCCTTGGCTTCGTGTCCATCGAAATCCCATCTCGCACACTTTCCAGGGATGCGGTGTGCGTGGCTCACGGTCTGTCTCCATCCGCACATCCCACGCGCCTCCTGGGCATTTCCTTCGGCTTTGCACCCATCTTGCATTGTCTCATCTCATCGCATCAACGATCCCTAGTTCTCTGCCTATTCCGAGCACTCCCTCAGTCCCCATTTCTCCAAGCCCTGGTCTCTCCTGGATTGAGCTGCCCCGAGACTAATTTTTAGCGGTCTTTTGTTTTGGTGGCAAAAGTATCTAATCTGATCATCAGATAAGATGAGCCCTCCCACCCACCGTGCACGTTTCAATCGGGTTTTCAGGGTGTCTACCTACGCTCACACCCCGCCCGGGCCGAGGTCGGCCGTTGCAGAAAATTTTTATCTGATCAACATCTTGGTCTTTGCGCATCCCACTTACGAAACACCCGTGGGCCGTGGCCTCCCACCTTGTTCGTTACGTACACGTTCGGAGTCTCCCCAACACCATGGCCATCGGGCTAAGAGGAAGGTGCTTTTGAGCCCATCAGGGCCAGGGACGCATTGGTCTTCAGAGCATCGCGCCGCTGACATGCTGGCCTGGTGCTGGTGAGCCGATGAAGCAGACCCCAGGTCTGTCTGTACTTGATACCAAAAAGATCACATCATATCATTATACGGACAACGTGACGGACAGCGCATTTCTGCTATCGATAATCCGACTCGGTATCCTAGCTCAAAACCGTGATGGGGAGGTCCTTCATGCCATCGGTAAAGTGCCCTGACAGGACGCACATCCCCACGCGGCGAGTCATACCTTGCGAGATCGACTTTGTCCGTCACATTTTACTCTGATAGAATAAATCCCAGGATAAGCTTTGCAACCTTAACCAAGTCCTTGGAGAGCGAATCGTGTGCGGACGGGCGTGGTTCAGTCGTGGTATATGCCATGGTGAGAGTGGATATAACTCGATTTTTGCTGAAAGTTGACCGAGTATCGTTCTCGCTACATAATCGACAGGGCTAAATCAGACGCGTTCTAAGCTCAGGGCTGAATACGATGTACTACTCTGTACCCGGTAGTTCAGACCTGCTTATTCTTTAGCTCCCGCCTTCCGAGCCATGGGCAAGGAGGAACTGCCTCTGCAGACAAGGTCTCGGGCTCTAAGAAGTATGTAGTATCATGGCACAGACCTTGCGGCCTTGGCGGCGATTAAGCAATAAAATCTGTGCAGGGATGGGCGGGTTACAGTCAGACGTTAATTATGGACAGCAAGAATGCGAGAGGTTCAAGGCCTTGCCCCTGTTCATCCAACGCCTAGTTCTGTCCCGAGGCTCGCGCTCTCTACCCCGGAATGTGCGCCACTACTATTACATACGACTTCGCCTCGTGCTGTCGAAAGAAGAAAGAGATGCATCGTACCGGGGATGTCCCCCCCCCCAGTTCAGCGCTTGGCTTCATCATGGCGAGGCCCTGGTGGTTGGAGGGGTGGGGGTCTGTGGACGAAAAGAGCAGTCAGCCGTTTCCCTTATGACAAGACGACGACACTTCGACGGCACAGGAGCCCTTCTGATGAAGCTCCGGCCCTCTTCCTGGACAACTCCACATATGTCTTCTTTGAGGCCCGCCAAAGGCTACGGTCTGTATTAGACACAGCCTTGGTTACGAGGCTCCGAAAACGTCGTGTTGGTCCGTCTCCTTGTTACCCTCAGCCCGGGCCCCAACTCCAACTCCAGATCTGTTTCGCACCCTCCTTTATGGAAGAGGCCGAGTTGACAGCCAGGGATAACCCCGCCCCGGCCAAAATGCTCGTGGGCAAGGGACCTAATGATGCCATCCTTGACGTTGAGCCTCGACTCTGGCTCAAGACTATGTGCGGTCACTGTTCCGTACCTAACTTACTAGGTTACCGGAGCAGGGGCAAGATCTGCTGTTCCCGAGGAACCGATGGAACCGATGAAACCATTGTTTCTGGCCCAGAATCGGCCAAAAAGGCGAATTAGGTAGATTCATGCACTGATACCCTGGCCTCCAACGTATCCCAAAGAGGCAAACCCTCCTTCAAGGGAAAGGCCGCGATGGCCACTGTCACAAGCCAAGCTGGCCGGGGGGCATTCCCACGGTGGTCGCCTATGGCCGGGAGTAGACAAACGAGTGTTTGGTGGAGCACACTCTTATTAAATCATGGGCTTGTGGTCCGTGAAAGATGGTGGTTTTGCCGGAGACTCTCTAGGTAGTAGTTGCGGATTGTCTTGTCCCTGTTTTCTTGGACCTGGCTGCCCTCTTGTGCTTTTCTTGTTCTTTTTTTATGATATTTCCCAAGGCTTCTCCTGATACCCGAATCTGATTTATTACGACTCTTACGAGAGACGGCCACAAATGCACATAATCGACGGCAACGGCGGCGGCGGCGACGTCAGCGGCGGACCGGTTCTCTCGATCGATACTGGCGAGAGGCAACGCATCTTTTCGAGTGTGCCGGTTGTCAAGAGCCTTCCGCTTGGATCGAATCGCGATCCCGCAATCTTCAGAGACGAGCTCTTGTTAGCATGGACGCTGGCTTGTTCCTCTCGAGAAGAGCTCCCCGGTGGCTACGACTGGGGTTATATCTTGCCAGATGGCAGCGTCCAGCGACAGTCGTTCCGCATCGATAACTCGGCCCTCGAGGTTGAAAGCACCACATCACAAGCGCTCGAGGACATCAAGAAACGAGAGACACCCCTGGATACTACGCCGTGCTCGCCTTCATCGGGTACAAGACTGTTCTTTGGACATCATCCCGACGAATTGTTGAAGTCGGATGGCGATCCCTCGGGGGCTGCCGACGAGGATGTAAGTGCCGACCCTAGAGGCCGAGACTACACAACTCAGCGCAAGGGACCCCCTCCGTTAACACTCTCTGTGATAGTCCAGCCTATATATTGAGGTGTCTGTCACGGATAAGACCCTCGAGATCGCGGGCCGTCAGAATTCTACTGGAAACGCGACCAGCGATGTCGACCAAGAGGTTAGCAACTTCATCTATGTTCTGAAGAACGTGCTCGAACACCCGGATCGGAGGCTGGGAGACCTCCTCGGAGCTACAACTAGGGACTTGGATCAGCTATGGCAATGGAACAGAGACGTCCCGCCCCTGATCGGGCGATGCGTGCATGACATGATTGCCCAGGTTGCTCGCAGCCAGCCAGACGCCGTTGCTGTACAGTCCTGGGACGGTAGCCTCACATATCGAGAGCTGGACGACCTAGCATCGCGCCTGGCGCGGCATCTCCGATTCCGGGGCGTTGAGATAGGTACCAGGATGCCACTGTGCTTTGAAAAGTCCAGATGGGCCATCGTCGCCCTGCTGGGTGTCATGAAGGCGGGCGCCACCTTCTCCCTCACAGATCCTAGCCAGCCCGAGGCTCGATTAAGGACCATCGTCGAGCAGACCGGGGCCCAGCTAGTCATCACATCGGTGGCCCAGAGCCAGCTCGGCCAGGGGATTGTCAACGGAGGCCAGGTCGTCGCCGTCTCTGGCGACTTCTTCGAGGCAATGCCCGACATTTCGGACGAGCCCCTGCCCGAGGTGCCAGCATCATCGCCCATGTACGTCATCTTCACCTCTGGCAGCACGGGTAAGCCAAAGGGTGTGGTCATCTCTCACGAGAACTATACCAGCGGCGCCGTTCCGAGAGCCCAGCAGGTGGGCTACACGTCCACGTCCCGATGCTTCGACTTTCCCTCGTACGCCTTTGACGTCAGCATAGACTGCATGCTGTGCACTCTATTCAAGGGCGGCCGTGTCTGCGTACCCTCTGACGAGGCCAGGATGAACGATCTCAGCGGCGCCATCCGGGAGAGCAAGGCCAACATGGTGCATATGACTCCTTCGGTGGCTCGAGTACTTGACCCAGACATCATTCCTTCGCTCGAGGTCTTGGGCCTTGGCGGAGAGGCCGTTGGAGCCAGCGATGCGGCTGAATGGAGCAAGCATGTTCAGCTCGTCATCGCATACGGCCCGTCCGAGTGCACAGTTGGCTGCACCATCAACAATACTCTTCACATCTCGACTGGAATCGGCAAGGCAGTTGGCGGCGTGTCGTGGATCGTTGATCCCGATGACCACAATCGCCTGGCTCCCGTTGGCAGCGTTGGCGAGCTGCTGGTGGAGGGTCCCGTTGTTGGCATTGGATATCTGGGCGAGCCCGAGAAGACGGCGGAGGTCTTCATCGACGACCCGACGTGGTTGCTAGCAGGACATGGCAATATTCCCGGCCGTCATAGCCGGCTATACAAGACTGGCGACTTGGTCCGGTATGACCCCAAGAACCCCGGATCTATCGAGTTCGTCGGCCGAAAGGACCAGCAAGTCAAGCTTCGTGGCCAGCGCGTCGAGCTTGCCGAGGTTGAATACCATATTCGCGAGTGTCTGCCCCCTCGTATCAAGATTGCTGCCGAAGTCATCAAGCCCGAGAACGGCGCCCCGACTCTGGTGGCTTTCCTGGTGGAACCTGGCCAGGCCCCGTCGGATGCTTCTTCAAGAGATCTCTTCGCAGAGCCTTCAGAGGAGCTGAGCGACGCACTCTCCCACATAGACACTGCGCTCGGTGCAAAGGTGCCCCGGTACATGGTACCGGCCGCATTCATCACCCTGCAGTGCATGCCGTCACTGGTGTCGGGCAAGACCGATCGCAAAAAGCTTCGCGAAATTGGAAACTATATCCCCCGCGACAAGTTTAGCAGTCTGCAGTCTGGAGATGGACCGGAGGAGGAAGAAGAAGAGCCGGAGAGTAAAGTCGAGAGGCAGCTTCATCGGGCGTGGAGAAAGGTGCTGGGTGCCGGGGTCAAGGTGTATCGGCAGAGCAGTTTCTTGAGCGTTGGCGGTGATTCGCTTCGGGCCATGAGGCTTGTTGCTGCTGCTCGGGAAGAGGGCCTTGGGTTGACTGTTGCCAACATCTTTTCCAACACGGCCTTTGCGGACATGGCTCTAAAGGCCATTCAGATCTCCGGGGCCTCCCAAGAGGAAAGGGTGGTGATTCCTCCCTTCTCTCTCCTCGACAAGGATTGGGACGCTGCCGAGGCTCGATCCGAGGCTGCCCGTCTTTGCGGCATCGAGGAGGACCGAGTTGAGGATGTATACCCCTGTACTCCTCTTCAGGAAGCGCTGATGGCACTCTCGGCCAAGGTCAAGGAAGCCTATGTTGCCCAGCGTGTCGTTGATTTGCCCGATGTCGAGACTGCCCAGCGGCTGATCAGCGCCTTTGATGCCGCCCAGCAAGACTGTCCCATTCTGCGAACCAGAATCGTGCAGGCATCTGGTCGCGGTTTGATCCAAGTTGTGGTCAGGGGCAAGCTGGAGTGGTGCTCTGGCACTGACCTCAAGGAGTATCTTGCCAGTGACCGAGACCAACCGATGGATCTGGGGAAACCTCTTGTCCGTTATGCAGTCATGCCCAACGCCGAGGCTGGCGGCGTCAGCTTTGTCTTGTCCATGAACCACGCCCTCTACGATGGCTGGGCCATGCCCCTTGTCGTTGAGCGCGTCAACAAGGCCTACAACGGCGACACCCTCAGCCGACCGGCAGACTTCAAGCACTTTATCAAGTTCCTCCGCGACACGGACCGGACGAGCTCCGAGAACTTCTGGAGGGAGCGTCTACAAGGTGTCAGCGGGCCTCAGTTCCCTGCTCTGCCATGGGCTGGCTACCAGACTGCTGCCGACTCTCTACTCGAGGTCTACGTGCCCCTCGACCACCCACCCGCCAACTTCACCACCGCGACAGTTATCAGAGCTGCCTGGGCCCTCGTCGTCTCGCAGTACATCAACAGCGGAGATGTCGTCTTTGGCGAGACCCTGACGGGCCGAAATGCCCCCATCGTGGGTGCCGATGAGATTGAAGGCCCAATGATCACCACCGTCCCTGTCCGCGTGCAGATCGACCACGAAGCTCCCGTGTCTGAGTATCTGCAGCAAGTCCAAGAGGCAACCGTCTCGCAGATCCCCCATGAGCATTACGGTCTCCAGCACATCCGCCGCCTCAGCCCCGATGCCCTTGAGGCGTGCGAGCTTCGGACGGGCCTCGTTCTCCACCCGAGCACGGCGGGCGAGGAGGAGGCGTCTCGGCAAGACCTCCCCGCGAGCCGTCTCGTCCCCGCTGGCGATGAAGAGGCTGCGCAGGAAGCTCTCAAGTTCAACACATATGCTCTCATGCTGGTTTGCTCCATCGACCCCAAAGGGTTTCTCATCATGGCTAGTTTCGACTCCAAGTGCGTCACGAAGCCCCTCCTGCAGAGGATCCTGGACCAAGTCAAGCAGGCGGCTCAACTTCTGGCCGAGAAACCACAGACCCTTCTAGGAGACCTGACCTATCTCACTGAGGACAACCTCGCCGACCTCCGCAAGCTGGCAAGCACTTCTGTTGAAGACAAGATTCTGAGCGGGTATCCTGGCGCCTTGTCCGCATATATCGTTGACACTCACAATTCTGGACGCGTCCTTCCCAAGGGGGCTATTGGAGAGCTCGCTGTCCGAAGCACTGTTGAGATTGAGTACCCTCTGATTGAAACTCCTGCTTGGCTCGGGACATTGCATGGAGATGATCCCGCGAGCCTCGAGGGCACTCTTCACAAGACCGGCAAGCTCGCCAAGTTCAACGCCGACGGCTACCTTGAACTCGTTGGCCAGGCCTCCAGGACGAATGCTGGCTCCCTCACCCAGCGGCGACCTGTGATGAAGCGGGTGTCTGCTTCCTCGCGCAAGCAGCGCAAGCTTCGAAGTCTCTGGAGCCATGTCTTCCGTATCCCCGAAGAGGAGATTGGCCTCAACGACAACTTCTTCCACCGAGGGGGCGACTCGATTGCAGCGATGAAGCTTGTCTCGGAAGCTCGTCTCGCCGGCGTCAAGTTGACGGTGGCGCAGATCTTCCTCAAGCGGACGCTGTACGACATGGCCAACGTGATGGAGGAAGCCGAGGCTTCAGACCCCCAGGAGCTTGAGGAAATCCCCGCCTTCTCGCTGCTGGAGGCCGAGAATAAGGAGGACTTTGTCGAGTCCATCGTTCGCCCGCAGCTGGCGAGGCCCGAGTGGAAGATTGCCAACGTGCTCCCCGCCCGGCCCCTGCAGGAGGTGGCAGTCAAGGGTACTGTCGAGATGCCTCGATTCTCAGCTCGATACGAGCTCATGTACTTTGACTCGGCCGTTGACCGCCCCAAGCTCATGAGCAGCTGCCGAGAGCTCGTCTCCCGCAACGAGGTGCTCCGGACCGTCTTCGTCGGACACGAGGGCCGGGGCTACGGCGTTGTCATCGACGACGGCCTCGAGGCCGAATTTGTCCGCTACGAGGTGGACGGCGACGTCGAGACGTTTGCTAAGCAGCTCTGCCAGCTCGACGTGATGACCAAGATGCCTTTCGGCTCCGTCTTTGTCAAGTGGTTCCTCGTCGAGGGCGACGACGACGGCAAGGCCTGCCTCATCCTCCGCATCTCTCACGCGCAGTACGACGAGATCTGCCTGCCCCTCATACTCCGACAGCTCTCGGCCCTCTACGAGGACAAGCCCGTGCAGGAGACGGTCCCCTTCTCGGCCTACGTGGGACACGTGGTGCGCGAGAACATGCCCAGGGCGGTCGGCTACTGGAGGGAGCTCCTCGAGGGGTCGTCCATGTCCATCCTCCGGCCGCCGTCGGACACGCCCGTCGAAGACAAGAGACACTTTGCCGTCCAGAAGACGGTCGACATCTCGTCTCGGTCCAGGGACGTGACGGTGGCGACGCTCCCCACCGCCGCGTGGGCGCTGTGCCTCGCCCGCCGCCTCTCGGTCCGGGACGTGACCTTTGGCGAGGTGGTCAGCGGCCGCAACATCGACTTCCCCAACGCCAACCTCGTCATGGGCCCCTGCTGGCAGTACGCCCCCGTGCGGGTAAAGCTGGCCCCCCGGTGGACCGTCTCGGACCTGCTCTCCCACGTGCATGACCAGCACATCGCCTCGTCTGCCCACGAGGGGATCGGGCTCGGGGAGATCGTTGGGCTGTGCACCGACTGGCCTTCGTCGGTCGACTGGTTCGACACCGTGGTGCACCAGGACGTCGAGCACGTCGAGACGCTCGGCCTCGGCGCCGCGGGCACCAGGATGGAGACGCTCTACGTCCACGAGGAGCCGCTGCGCGAGTGGAAGATCCAGGCCTTCCACCACGCGGGCGATGATGACCTCCTCACCCTCGAGATCGTCACGGTGCAGTCGTGGAGCGGATACGCCCGCGACTTACTGGAGGATTTGGCTGCCGTAATGTCTTTTCTGGTGCGGGATCCCCAGGCGAGGTTGTTCAAGGAGGATGAGGAGGAGCTGTAATAATAATGTGTCTTAGTTTTTTGGGGTAGTTGAATCCAAGGCTTTCATCTGCTTCTCTGGGCTTTTGTTTTGTTTGAAAAAAGGGTATTCAAATATCTAGCTTGGTAATTGGTCTTGTTCTTTCTGTTTTCTGTAGCAAAGACCCGTCTTTTGACTTGGTGCAATCATCTCAGGAACAAAGACGTCGCCCCTGCCATCAACAGCGGCAGGCAAGAAAACAATCCTGATGGTCATCTCGGATGAAATGTGTCTCATTATCGGATGTAGATACGGACAGTACAAGACAAAAGGCAACAGACAAATGATTTTCGCTATCGCGATGCTGTTGAAACCCAAATACAACAGATGCCTGCCCATCTAGACCCGCCACAGGCACGGTGGGTGGAAGGGGCTTGGACACAAAAAAACTCCAGGCTAGAAAGAGAAGAACCTGGCCTCAGAGAGGGAGAGCGAACGAGCCCAAGACATGAAGCCGTGGACAGTAAACAGAAAAGCAAACTGGCTCGAGGAAAAATAATGCTCAAGAAAAAAAAGCGAGAGAAAACACGAGTTCAAAATGCACCATGTGTCAAAAGAGTATTCAGCGATAGCCCCTCCTGGTATATAATCATAATCGTCGCATTTCTTCATAGTGCTGCAGCACATCAGCCCTCCTTGGGCCGATCCGGGGCAGAACTCTCCTGAGCGCCAATGCCTAGAGCACGCACGAGGCTGCGACGGATGCCCTTGGCAGATCCGATCCCATCGTCATCCTTGTCGCGGCCGAGGAGGCCAAAGCTCATGCGGCGAGCAATATTGCTCGAGTTGTCCTTGTCCTGGGGCGGTGGTGAAGGCTTCTTCGGCTTCTTCTTCTTGACCATGGGGGCTGGCGGGGCCATGGTCGGTCGAGGTGGCCACTCGCCGTCGCGCCTCCAGCCAGAGACGCAAGCGCGGAGCATGTCAGAGAGGTTGATGGGGCATGAGGGCTGAAGGCTGTGGATGATGACCTTGTCGTACAGGCTGAGATATACAGACGGCGTGATAGAGGCCCGGAGAGCGTTGTTGGGGGGGAGGAGAGGCTGCGCGAGGGGAAGCAGGACCTCGACTGGATAGCTTCGGTTGGAGGGAGGGGTTGAGGGAGTCGTGTTATTCGACTGCTGCTTGCCCAGCTCATCACTCCTGGCGAGAGAGGACCCGTCAGACCCGTCGCTGGTCTGTGGGGGAACGGGAGATGCATTAGACCCCGGAGGGGATCCCGACATGGAGCGGCGGAAGAAGAACCGGCGAGGAGACCGTGGTGACACAGCGGGAGGTGATGCGGGTTTTTGGCGGATGCGAACAGTTCGTGCACCAGTCCATGCGTTCCTCCGGGCCTCGAAGCAGGCGAGTCCTTCATTCCATTCCATCTCCTTCCGGACAGCCCTTCGGCGCTTGGCCCGCTTTGTGAGGATGGCGGCTTGAACGGTGGAGCCCACCGAGTTGGGATTATCGAAGCGGAAGGGAGAACGTGACGGGACGGCTTCTTCGTCGTCGGAAAGGTCCGATGTCCACTCCATGCGTGGACGGTAGTGGATTGGGTCTTCGGAGACGGTGTTGTAAGTGGACTCTGCGTCGCTCTCGTCATCATCGTCGTCAGACGACTCGTGGTCGTCTACTTGATAGCCATCATCATCCCGGGTTTCGTCCTGCACGGGCTTGGTAGGCTCAGTCGCGTCGAGACTGTTCGGTGTGGGGTCTCCTTCAGGTCCTTCAGGTTCATTGGGGGCTTCGGGTGTCTCAGTGACGACGGCGACTTCACCATTGGCTGGAGGGGGCTCAACAACGCGTGAGGGCCATGCAAATTCCCAATCGTTCTTGACCTTGGACTCAAGATATCGCTTCACGGCCTCTTTTTGCTTCACCTTGTCCCTGCTGAGAAGGTCGGCGTGCTCGTCGGCGCACCAATCTGGGGAAGCGGTGGGCAGTGGGGTCGGCAACTGGACTGACTGGTGGCGAAGCTTGGCGATGGGGGATCGCGGGCTCTTGTAGATGTCGGAGAATATCATGGCGGAGGAGGTGGTTGCCTGGGCTGGAGAAGCCCTCGAGGCAAGGCGAGTAGAGATTGTCGTCGACCTTGACGCTTGTTGGTCTGAGGAGCGCGACGGGGATGAAGATGACTGAGAGGCCGGGGCTGGACGTTGGACACCAGTGGTGGTGGTTGCAGGCGCGGCAGCGGCAGCGGTAGCGGTGGCGGCAGTTGTCGAGCGAGAATGCGGGGAAAAGGGAGCGACCTGGAGAAGGGGATGCACGGTTGTTGGGGCGAGAGGTGACTGTGGTGTGATGTCGAGGTTGTCCCAGCCTTTTTGGGGTCTCGGGTGTTGCCTTTGTTGTTCTTGGACGGTCCTGTTGGCGACTGGCCACCAATATATTAGAGACGTCTTCAGTAGAGTCCGAGGGAAGGAAAGCGTCAAAGTGCTGGACGAGGGGGAATAAAATAAGGTATGATTCAGCGACTAACAGCAGCAGTAGCAGCAGTAGCAGCAGGAAAATGGTGTGGTGACTTGTCGTACGGGGGTGTCAAAACGTTATATATGAATGGGAGGCGGCGTGGCATCGTTTAGCGGAGGTGGCGTTGGGAAGATCAGGTTAAGGTAAAGCGTGGAGATGGGGCTTGGGATCATCAGTGTGGCTTTTTTTTTTTGTTCTGGCCTGCGGCTCGCCCTGCTTGGCTTTCATGCAGCATGCACACGAGATGAGGTAGAGTCCAGGAACTTCTCTAGCATCTCCTCTCCTCTCGTGTTTCTCCTCTCATGTGATGATGTGACGTTGGGGATTGCAAGACTTGTAACGCGGGGGAAGGGAGAGACCAGGACAGACGACAGGGCAGGGGATCGAGACAGGACGGGAGGCATGAGCAAGGCCAAGCACTGAGGCATGGATGCGGCAAGGCAATTGAGCAGCAAGGGTGCGGAAATACAACAGCGGCGCTGCAGCAAAAATGACGGAGAGCGTTGGATACGAAAAACAAAAAAAGGCAAATTGGGCTCACTCAAAGATGATCGACAACGGCACCCCAGAAACCAGAACCGAACGCGAGCGTGTAGTTTATGAGACAGACAGCTCAGGGAAGGCGGAGGGAATTGACGAGACAGGAAGATTGAAGACAATCAATCCAGAATCAGACCAAGCACGAATGAAGAGGCAAAAAAGATTCCAAGAAGGAGGTATGTAGGTAACTAGAGGAGGGGTTGTCCAGTTCTTGTTGGCCCTTTTTTTATCAAGGTTTGCGTGTACCTTAAGTGAAGGGGCGCCATCCGGCAAAGCTTGGATGCCTCTGAGGTCCCTGTCCCTGCGTCTTTCTCCAGTCTCCAGGGTTTTGAATCTAGCGGTGATCGGGCCTGGGCAGCCTTGACCCGGCGATGAAGATGGAGTGGAACAAAAAAAAAAAAGAGGACAGGGAGACAGAGAGAGAGAG
>JABFEP010001418.1:0-11103 GCA_013618265.1 Fusarium albidum
GTTTTCCTGGAGGCCGTGTCAATACAGATGCTTCATCAGCTCATACAAGTACGCGTGGGAGGTACTAGACGCACACTTCGTTGGCGAGGACGTCTCTGCTGGGCCGGCCCATGGAGTCGTAGGTTGACACCTGGACCATGATCTGGTAGAGGTCCTGGATGACATCCTTGAGCTGTTCTGCGGGGGGAAGGGTCAGCGGGTTATTCGAAAGAGGGGAGGGAGGGAGGGGGGCCTCACGCTCAAGGACATTTTGGTCTACGCGATCTACGGGCGCCATGGCTGTGGGGGTTGGTTTGTTGTGGTGGTGGTTGGTGAGTGAGAGAGAGGGATGATGATGAATTGGCAGACTTTCGTTGTTCGCAGGGCTGCAAGGCTGGAAATGGGGAGGTATGCGGGAAGTGGGGGTGGGTGGTCTGTGCGCGGGTTCCTCTCCTCCATCATGGGAACTTCTGGCGATGAGGGAAAGCCATGTCGCACTTTGAACCGCAAAACCCCGACAAGTTCCGCGTTGAGAGTCCCTGTTGCTCCGATTACATTTCCGAAGTGAAACGTACAGTTACTACTAACTTGTGTCAATTCAATACCACCAGCCAGGCGGCGAGATGCATGACGTTCGATTTGTCCTCTTTCACCGTAATTTCGACCATCTGTCAGCGCGGCTAGATACAGCTATTCCCGCAGAGCTATCCTGCCCTTGATCCATCTAGAGACGTGTTGGATACCCCCGGGAAATTGCATAAAAGCAAGATGGGGCGTTGGTATTGGACAGAGGCAAAGAGGGGGGGGTTGGACGCGAAATGAGCCAATCGCGTAACACCGTCAGTACCCCAAGCATCACACATGACACTTTCGGTCACTACACTGAGCGCAACATTCTAGAAAAACCCAGCTTCATGGTATCGATGAGAATGCGGAAGCCAGGCAAGGTATTTATATTGGAGAAATAAAGAGGCAAGTTTGACTTGGCTCTAGCAAGTATTCTGTATCAGGCGTTCTTTGGTTGGTTTCCAAGAGGCGCCCCAAAGCCAGGGATGGAGCAGCTCTGTCTTTAACTAAAGAGTAGAAATTGAAAGCCCGCCTTTCAATATAGAACGGAACCTAGTTCCGATTGCCAATTAATTGGCTGCACCAGCCGTTGTAGTACAGAAGCATCATGACTTGTCAGCTTTCAGATACTATATAATATGTACACTGCCGCCAAGCCAACATATTCTCTCTGCCTACAAAGAATGAAACCGGGAACATGCCGTTTGGTGGGCAAACGTGGCCCGTCTGTTGAGGTCCTAGCCCATAAGAATCCATGCTCGGCGTTTGCTGTATCCCGGTCACTTCAAGGCTACCTACCTACCTAGCTCCTTGTCCATATCACCCGTCAAAGATGAAGTAGCTTCATAGCCTTGTCACTTCTGCGCCAGGACTGCCATATAAACTATCTTTTCATGTTCCCACGTCAGCTGGAATATGCAGACAGGTTCTCTCAAGCTGTTGCGGAAAGCCGTGGGCCAACCAAGATACAGACAGACAAGTTGGTTCCAGAGACGCTAGACTGGCATACTACATGCATAATGCGCTTATAGCTATCAAAGAAGATGCAATGCTTCAAAGAGGTCATTTGGGGCGGTCTGCCTGAGCTGTTCGCTTCCCAGCTAGTATAAGACCACCTATTGATCGATCCCCCTTGATTCATGATTTACATTATTCTTCTGCAACACCTCATTCTAATCTTCCATCGTCCCTCATCAGACCAATATGCCTCGAAAAATCGACGTCCCTGCCGCTGAGACGGCCCAGGCCCTCGACTCCAAGGCCATGTTCCCCCACGGCCACCGAGAGGGCACCAAGTGCATCGGCTGGGTCAGGAGGTACAACCGCCTCTGCACCCAGCCAATCGGCCGGGAAAAGTACAAGAAGCACACGGCGGTCATGGGGGAGCTGAGCAAGCTGCCTCTTGCCGAGTGGGCCGACTCGAAGCTCCTGAGGGAAGCCGTGGGGCTGATTATTTGCCGCCATCACATCGACAGCGACCTCGAAAAGGAGCTCAGCAAGGTCCAGAATATGCTCAAGGTGGAGGTTACCGCCGAGGCAGAGGTGAGTTTTCGGTCCTTTGATGTGTATGAATGGTACCTGACCAAGATGAATAGAGACTTGCGCGTCAGGAAAAGGCCCATTCTAGAGTCGCCGCCAAAGTCTCTCAGGGCGCTTCTGACCCAGTCACTCAGAGACGGGAGATTGTTGAATCTGCCCGTAATCGAACTCCTCGTACCTCGGCTACCCATCCTTATGTTGCTGTACCTCCCGATGCTCAACGCCGCGAGGTTACCCCTGAGTATGGCCTTGGAGAAACCCAGCCTCAGGCACGAACCCAGACTCGCCCCCGCAAGAGTCGTCAGGAAGGTACGGAGAGAGATAGACTTATCACACCGCCTCATTCCCCCGCCGTTCGTCGTCACATCAACCTCGTCGGCGACGAAACCACCAACGGTCGCGGGCCTGTCTCTGTCGCCACGTCCGTCTTCCACACCTTGTCAGACAATTCTGAGGCCGAGGACGAGGACGACGATGAAGATGAGAGCGACGACGAAGAACCACCACCAGATAAAGCAGACTCGGACCCATTCAATTTCTGGCACCGCTACAACGACAAGTGGAAGTTCCTCGCCAGACATGGCCGCACCAAAGGCCTCGTGAGTCGCCGTCCACCCCGTCCCCCCTTTTTTTAAGAGATCAACCTTGACTAACAAGGGGGAAAAAAGCCCCTGGATGAGCAGATCCCCTGGCCCGTCATGTCCGGAAACTACAGAGACGTCAACAGGGCCAACGTCCGGGCCTTCTTCGACCGCGCCTCGGCGGGGTTCCCGTCAAGGATGGATCTGGTCATTATGATCACCAGCGAGTGTACTAGGTGGAAGCGTGAGAACGTCAAGGCCGTATTTGGGAAGCGCTTCTTTAGCGGGGTGTACGGGCCGGCGGTGGATGCCATTCATGCTGTTGTCGAGAGATGTGCTGAGGAGTTGTTGCTTGGCCAGGTGTGAGCTGGGTAAAGGAGTTGGTTTGAAACTTGTTTGGATATGAGTGCGCACATTGGATTCCCTTAATGATCTTTCCTTAATTGACCAACTATTTCAAACTTCGGGCTTCCGATGGGCATCTCAAGCTTGGTCGCTTACCCCCTTGGATATCCGAAGCCGGCACCCGTTGTCTTCCCGTCAGGTCAAAGTGCTAACCATGCACTCACGCGGCCAACCACATGACAGGAATACCCGTCACGGGGCGGTAACTCTCGTATAGGATAATACCATGTACTCATAGCGGGTTACTACATGGACAGCTGCAGCTACTAGTTTGGTATTCCCGGCCGTTTGTTCACTCCGTCACAGGCCCAACCCCTGTCAACTCAAGGTACCAGTCTAGGGATTCGTTAGTTTATAGTCGATAGAATATTCCAGTTCAATCTGTCGTTCTCATCGACTGAAGATGCCGTCAGGAGAACAAACAGCAAAGAACGAACATGAACCCAAACACGACCCCTGGCCTACACCCTCATGGCAGTGACTACACGGTCGAGAAGATTCCCCGGTCTCTCGACGCCATCAACAAGTCCCACACCATCAACTTCCCCATCCTGTCCACCTACACGGCATTGGGGCCCGTCGAGGCATTCCGGGAACTGATTCAGAACTGGTGAGAACTTACACCAAAAATGGCCCGCCCCCCTTTCGTCATAAGTCTACTTTCCCCCACTGATGACGGATATCCAGGACGGACGCCATGGTAAAGTCGTTTCAGCTCCCCGGCGTCGCAAGCATCACGGTGGTAGGCCAAGAGCGCACCACCCAAGGCGGCGACACCGACATCGTGTACAAGGCGCTCGGCCCCCCGGGCGCCAGGCCCGACGTCAAGAGCTGGATGGGCTACGTCCGGTTCCGGGGCCGCGACGGCGCGGGCACCGTCGAGGTGGTCAACCGGCTCGCCCGCCCCGAGGCGTGGCACCTGGACATGGGCGGCACGAGGAGGGCCGGCGACGGCAGCCAGGCGGGGGAGCACGGCCAAGGGCTCAAGACGGCCTTGCTCGTCCTGCAGCGCACGGGGCAGAACCACTCGGTGTGCTGCTACTCGGGCGGCGTCAGGCACGACTTCAACCTGACCGCCCGGGGGACGCTGGTGGCCCGGCTGGTGCGCATGGGTCCCAGGCGCACGCTGGCCCTCAGGTCGCAGGCCAGCAGGGAGTTCAAGGAAGGGCTGGTCCCCTTTGAGCCCGACGCCGGCCGCGATCTGAGGTTCGTCATCGGCGAGCCGGCCGCCGGGAGGGACGAGGAGGGCAACGAGGTGGAGCGGCAGCCCGTCACGCTGCAGGAGTTTGAGCACTGGTGCAGCGCCGCCATCTTCTTCCAGGATGTTCTCGACGGAGGCATGACGGTCACCCCTTGCGGGGATCTCATCACCGACCCGAACTTCTGTGGCAAGCTCTACCTCGGGGGCCTGCTGCTGCTGCTGCCCAACGAGCCGGGGGGTTCTTGCTCGTCCGCCGCGAGCACGACGGGCAAGCCGCTCAGGTACGGGTACAACTTCAAGCGCGGCCGCACCGATCGCGAGAGGCGGTCCCTGGGCTCGCCCGCCGACGAGTGCAGAGCCATCCTGACGATATGGAAGAGGGCCTTGCGGGTCCGGCCTGAGCTCGTGGGCAGCCTGAGCGACATGCTCAACTGCTCCGACGGGGAGGGGTACGCCGACGTGGCCGTGGCGGAGGAGGTGATGGAGGCCGAGACTGTCTGGCGTCTGAGAAAGTACCTGTTTTCTGATGGATCCAAGTGGTACCACTCGGTCAGGGAGAAGGACGAGGCGAGTTCCAGGTCCAGCAGGATGATGCGTGACATTTTTAGTTGACCTTTGCAGAACCCCGAACTCGAGACCATCATCAGAGGTCTAGGCCGAGAGCCGTTTGAGCTCCAGGACTCGTACTGGTCCATCCTCGATGCGCACAACATGGTCCGGACAGCACACGACCAAGAGGCACGCCGCTTGCTGGCCTTGAAACGCAGGAGTCTAGATACAGGGAATGCCTTCCACCAGCGTCTCGATAGGGCTGTCCGCGCCTGCCTGCGCGCCTGCCCTCAGACAGAAGACTTGGAGGTGCTCTTCGTCAAGACCGGGCAGCTCTCCCCCGGCGCGGCCGACGTCCACGTCGAGGCGGAGCGGGAACTGGTCAAAATCCACGACGGGTGGCTATCCATGCAAGATGCTGCGCGGGAGCTTGGTCTCTCCGACGGGGTTCTGAGAGAGGACGTCTTGTTCCACGCATCCAGATGGCTCGTCGGCCTCGTCCTCGGCCAGATCCCCGCCGAGCGATTTCGAGGAGACGACATCCAGGCAAAGACCAGGCACAAGAGGCACGAGTTGAACATGGCCAGCCAGAGACTTCTCCAGCACAGCCTGGAAGCCCGCGGCTGCCAGCCAGCAGCGCCGTATTCAAATGGGTCATCGTCTCTAGGGCTCAGCAGCAGCAGCATCATCTTTGAGGAAGAAGAAGGGGAGCTTTTCGAGGTCCAGCTTCACCGGGCGTCGACTTGCTCACGCCTAAAGAGTTGTCTGCTCAGCCGAGATGGTTCAGTAACAATCCGTAACCCATGGTTGTTGTTTTGGGGGGCATCAGTACTTACTGCTCGCAGTGCGCAACCAGGATACCAAGTGTCTCTCCAAGGTCAATTCAACATCATTACGAGACTGGAAGTCCAAGACTTGCCACAGATCGACTATCCGGGCATCATCATCCTTGATACTCCTCCAAGAGGCCTTTCCAGACCTCGCCTCCTCGGCCGCAGGATATTTCGCCATCATTTTCAAGCCCAGCAGGCCATCATCCATGGTCGTCGTGACCGACATCTTGACCTGCGAGGATGTAGACGTGAAGGGACAGATAATCAGGTGATTTCCCCCTCTCTATACATGCATGTATTTTCTCATCATCGAAAAACTGACTCTCCAGTCCAAATTCACAAGACGTGTCAGACTTTTGGTCCGAGTCATGGTCGATAAAATCACCCTCATCATCTCTCTCGATCAAGACAACTCAGATCAAGAGAAGAACCACCACAAAAGAGACCATCAAAGAGGACTCGTTTAGTCAGAACTCCACCTCTCATACATGTCCTCTTCTCAACTAACAAAGAGCCCCCAACAGCTCTAGGAAGACCCTTAAAATCTCTCGACATGCTCGCCGCCCGGGACTGGTTCGAGGCGGCCAACGCGCCACACGGGACAAGAGTGGTCATCGGGGTCGCCAGGGACGGCTCAGAGGACGGGAAAGCTCGGAAACGACACCGGAGGACATGAGGTACTGGGTAGATCTTGCTACTCAGGGGTATCTCACGAGGAAGAGAAAGGAAACCCAACGGAACGGAGCAGAAACGAATAATGAATGTATGCAAGCCATCTCCTTTCAAGCATAGGATAGAGAGGTCATCTCAGGGGGCACACACAATGTAGACACAAGCCCCCTTTCCCAACAGCTGCTTTCAACCCCCCTTTCCCAGTCCAGAACTATGTCGGTTCTTTTCGTTTCAATGTCACCATCGGCCTCTCAAAAACAAACTCGTATAGTCTCCTACGCTACTGCAAGCCCTTAAAAGCCCCTGAAAAGTCCCCTCGGTCTAAACCACGACCACCCCCTTTATACCCCTGGAACTTCCCACAACCTCGTGTCTGTTAACCTCGTGCCTGTTTTGACTACACACCTCTCTGACCTCGGGACTAAGGAGAAAATAACTTTGTCCCCTATGCTTTATCTTTATAACCTTGATGTTGTTCCCTCGTGTCAAAAGAGGCGTTTCCGAGGGAAGAGCAACCCCAACATGGCATCCATTCATTCCATCTTCACACGTACAGGATTTGCACTCAGAAGTCAACGTCCCAGAACATTGGTCCAGATTAATAAAACTATCCTACCCCTTTCCTTTCTCTTCCCCCCTTCCGTCATCATCCCTCTTCCGCACAACAACTTTATAAGTATATACAATAGAAATGAAGAATAAACTGCTGGATCTAACCTTGCGGTGGGATTCAGCAGTGAAATAAAAGGCCCTCCACAGAAGATTAGGATAATAAAAAAAAGGCCAAAAAGAAACCGTCCCTCCCATTTCTACCTTTCTCATGCACATTCATAGTCGTTCTTGTTCGTTGCTTCCAAGTAGTAGTGGGCTTTGCTTTATGTCCCTCCCTTCTCAATTTAATAAAAAGCCGTTTCAAAGTCGTAAAAGGAGCGTGGTAATCATATCTATGCCTGGTTAGGCCGTCCTGCTGGCTGGGCGTGTCGCCACCGCCGCTGCTGCTTTGATTATAAAGTCGTGTCCCTCTTGGACAACCCGTTTTATCCTAATGGTGTTTCAGAGAAGAGAGTCGAAGGAGTAGAAAAGAAATCTGGTTTGGGTTTTCGGATAGGTCCCCATTGGACTTTTTGTTTCTCCTTTTTTTCTTCTTTTTTTTCGGTGTTTAGATGAGAGCGATGGCGCCGACAATACCAGCCATGAAGGCAACGACGGGGGCCTTGTTGGCGGCAGCGGCGCCGGTGGGGACCTCGACGGGAGCCTCTGTGGGGGTGGCGGGCACCGTGACCTCGGGCTGGGTGACGACCTGGGTCTCGGGCAGCTCAACTGTCGTGGGCTGGGGAGCGACAGTCGCGTAGACAGTGCCGCCACCGACCGTCTTGACGATCTTGGAGTACTGGGTCTCTACGACGCCCTCGCCAACGGTCTTGACGATGGTCTCGTAGGCGGGGATGGTGGTCTCGACCTGCTCGACAACGTACTCAGTCGAGGTGTAGACCTGGGTCACGACCTCGCCCTCGACGGTCTTGGTCTCGGTGACGGGGCAAAGGCTGGTCTTGGTGTGATATACAACAGCGACATCAGTCTTGGTCACGTCGGGCTTCTGGACCTGGTCGTAGATGGTGGTCTCGAGCTTCTCGACAACGTACTCGGTCGAGGTGTAAACCTCGGTCACGACCTCGCCCTCAATGGTCTTGGTCTCGGTGACGGGGCAAAGGCTGGTCTTGGTGTGATAGACAACAGCGACATCAGTCTTGGTAACGTCGGGCTTCTGGACCTGGTCATAGACGGTGGTCTCGAGCTTCTCGACAACATAGTCGGTGGAAGTGTACACCTCGGTGATAACCTCGCCCTCAATGGTCTTAGTGACGGTGACGGGGCAGAGACTGGTCTTAGTGTGATAGACGACATCAGTCTCCTGCTTGGTGACATCGGGCTGCTTGACGTGGTCGTAGATGGTCGTCTCTTGCTTCTCGACAATATAGTCGGTTGAAGTATAGACCTCGGTGATGACCTCACCCTCGATGGTCTTGGTGACTGTCACGGGGCAGAGGCTGGTCTTAGTGTGGTAAACGACATCAGTCTCCTGCTTGGTGACATCGGGCTGCTTGACGTGGTCGTAGACAGTCGTCTCTTGCTTCTCAACAACATAGTCGGTCGAGGTATAGACCTGCGTGATCACCTCGCCCGCGATAGTCTTGGTAACTGTCACGGGGCAGAGGCTGGTCCTGGTATGGTAGACGACGTCGGTATATTCCTCAGTGACATCGGGCTGCTTGACGTGGTCGTACAGGGTGGTCTTGACAACCTCCTCGAGGTACTTGGTGGTAGTGTAGACCTTGGTGATGACCTCGCCGTCGATCGTCTTGGTCTCAGTCACAGGGCAGACAGTGGTCTTGGTGTAGTACTCGACGTCGGTGTACTCCTTGGTGACATCCGGCTTCTGGATCGTCACCTCAACATCCTTCGTCTCGGTCACCACAATGGTGGAGGTGGTGAGCTCCGTCACACAGTACGTGCTGTTCCTGTGTGTAAGTCAACACGGCTTCTCAGCCTGCATCGGACGGTGGATAACTCACGTTCCCTCCTTGGTGTGGGTGTAAGTGACGGGGCAGGTTGTAACGGTGGTGTAAGTCGTGGCAGTCTTGGTAACGCCGTAGTCACCACCACCATAGTCGTTTCCACCTTCGTAGTCGTCTCCTCCCTTGTCGTCGCCGTAGTCGTCTCCATCATCATAGTCGTCACCGTAGTCATTTCCGCCGTCATAGTCATCACCGTAATCTCCTCTTCGGAACTGTTGGGCCAGGGCCGTGGTGGCCAAGACCAGGAGGGCAGCGCCGAACTTCATAGCGAGGGAGGTTGGAGGGGTTTCTAGTTTCAACGAGGGTGATAGAAACGAGTGCAAGCGATGAGGCAAGCGATGGGAAGTGGTCTGAGCGAGGGTATTAAGTAACCTGAACGAGTTGGTTACTCAAGGGGACTCAAGGGTCAAGTTCGGTGAGGCCGGGTGATGAGAGGCTGGGGATAATGCAAAGAGGTGAAGCAAGAGCAAAAGAAGGTTGCGAATGAGGTTGGAGAGCATGCTTATATCTATAAGCTCTCGAACCGAACCAGCCATGGGAGGAGAAGCTGGCCGAGCTGACCATGACAACTCGCCCCGAGCTACTGTAAGTCCGATAGACTTCTCGTCTCTTTTCCAACCCCACCTCGGGATGCATTAGACTGCCTCTTTCTGCGAGGAGTTGAGTGAGAAACAAAAGGAGGAGGGAGGGGCGTGTGCTTCTGCCAAGACGTGATACGGACATCATCAGTCCAACCCTATTCGAAGAGGTGGAAGGATGTGGCTGGAGCTCACTGGAGCAACAGCAAGGTACATGAGGAGGGTGCGTCGGCAGCAAGGACGACCTCGAGCTAGGACCAGCCGGACGAGACATTAGACCTCGTGGGGACCCAAGTCAAAGACGGCCCAGAGGCGTGGTGTCAGTATCATGCACGGATGGAGGCCGGCGAGCCCATGCAGATCTGCAATAGCAGGGCCGATGTGTCGACCTCCCTCCTTGAAGCTCAACAAAAGATCCCGTTGCACTCACAAGGTCGACAAGGCTGCCGGTCACCTCAGGTGATGAGCGGCCAGGCTGGGCTGGGCCAGTAAGGAAAGCCATCTGGGCTCAGTCGATCACTGGATCAACCTCCAGTCCGGGGAAACAGTCAGACGGGAGGCGGCATGAGCAACCCAAGGAGAGATCCAGATACGAACGAGTCTGCCATGTGCTCATCCCCCCCTCTTACACGATGAAGCTCCCACAAACCCAGATAGGGCGGGAACGGGGGGTGTGTGCTCTCGGACTAGACTCCATAGCCATTGGTGATCTCTGACGTCGGGCTCCCAGGAACAATGGCTGGGTGGAAAGTAAAACAAGACCAGGGAAAGAGAGGCTGACAAGGCGGAAACAAAAGCAAACTAGGGTTTTGGCGGCGGGTACACTCAGCATCGGCGTTAGGCCTGGCTTTGCCGAGAGGTAGCTAGGCAGTTCTTCGAGTTCTGACAAGTGAGACTTGAGTGGGTAGAACGCCATGGATGAGCGGTTTGTTGTCGATGCGGTCTGCGGGCCGGCCTAACCAGACGAGGCCGGTCGTCCCGTGCGAGTTGGGATGCATCGAGCAGCCAGCATGGAGAGGCCAGCATCGCCAACGACTCCTCCCCGCGGCCAACAGTCATGGCCAGTGTCAAGCCCTGGGGACCCGGCCGAGCTACGTGGTCGGAGGGACTTGGCGCCAACCAAGGCATGACAGGGAAGACGCATAAACCTGCTTGTTATGACAGCAGGTTATAGCAGACCAGCAGACTGGCAGTAGAATGGTAAGTAGGGGATGAGATGGTTAGGTAGGTAGGCACGTAGGCAAGTAGGCTAGGTAGTTGGGTGTAGGTACAAAGTACTTCGTACTGTACAGTTGCAATGAGCCTCTCGAGGAGGCTTTTGTGTTCTTGCCGAAGGCACCTTGCTCGTGTCGGTTAGCTGAGATCGCCGCCCCATCTGTCGCCAATCGACGATTTGCCTCGATGGCCAACGCCCAGGTCCCGGAAGCAAGCGCGTGCACCAAAGGTGGTGCCTGCCATGGTTTCGGAGGGGTGGGTCCCTCCGCCAAGCTGGCCCCATTGGCCCCCAGAGTGCAGAAGTGCGGAACCATGGACCATGGCTGGCTGGCAGGCTGGGAACGGGGGGGTTGTGGTTGTAACCTGGATCCCCGTTGTGATGTTATGGCAGAGGAGCCTTGGCAGGCA
>JABFEP010001423.1:0-14041 GCA_013618265.1 Fusarium albidum
GGCCGATGCGCCACCACAAACCTTATTCAAGAGGTGCTAACGCTCCTGCAGTGAACGTAGTCCAGAGTTGCCCACGGGCTTGCTCAACTGGGTCGGTGCCTTTTGGAAGATTCCCGACGCCTATGCTCTGCAGCACCAGAGCCTCGACGCCTATCTCTTCATCCGTTTCCTGCGAATCTGCTGCACCATCTGCTTCGTGAGCCTGTGCATTACGTGGCCCATCCTCTTCCCCGTCAATGCCACCGGTGGCAACGGCCTCAAGCAGCTCGAGCTTCTCTCGTACAGCAATATCAACATCCAGGATTCGACTCAGCGGAACCGCCTCTACGCCCATTGCTTCGTCGCCTGGATTGTCTATGGCTTCGTCATGTACATGATCCTCCGCGAGTGCATCTTCTACATCAATGTCCGCCAGGCCTTCCTTCTCACGCCCCAGTACGCCAAGCGCATCTCTTCTCGCACTGTCCTCTTCACCTCGGTTCCAGAGGAGTACCTCGACGAGGCCCGCATCCGCACGCTATTCAACGACTCTGTCAAGAACGTCTGGATCGCTGGCGACACCAAGGAGGTTGACGAGGTTATCGAAGAACGCGATGACGTTGCCATGAAGCTCGAGAAGGGAGAGGTGAAGCTGCTCAAGCTGGTCAACAAGGAGCGCATCAACGCCATGAAGAAGGCTGGCCCCGATGCTGAGAAGGCTGCCTCCGCCCCGTCGGACCCCGAGTCTGGAAACCTCGCTGCCCGCTGGATCACAGACAAGAAGCGCCCTACCCATCGCCTTGGCCCTCTTGGTCTCGTTGGCAAGAAGGTTGACACCATCGAATGGGGCCGCGAGGAACTGGCTACGCTGATTCCCAAGGCCGACAACGCCCAGGCTGACTGGCTCGCTGGCAACTACAAGAAGCACCCCGCCGTCTTTGTCGAGTTCTACACCCAGTCCGATGCGCAGGCCGCTTTCCAGACCACCACCCACCACCACGCCCTCCACATGGCGCCCCGCTATATCGGTGTCAAGCCCGACGAGGTTGTATGGAAGAGCCTGGCCATCCCCTGGTGGCAACTGTTTGTCCGTCGCTACGTCGTCTATGCCATCATCGGAATTCTCGTCATCTTCTGGGCCGTCCCCGTCGCCGTTGTCGGTATGATTGCTCAGGTCAATACTCTCAAGCAGATCCAAGGCTTGACGTGGATCGATGAAATTCCCAGCGTCAGTTTACACCGTCACTCACCCCTGTGCAATGCTAACTGGCCTCATAGTTCCTACTTGGTATCATCTCGGGTCTTCTGCCTTCTGTTGCCCTGGCCATCCTCATGTCTCTGGTTCCCGTCTTCATGCGTATGCTGGCCAAGCTGGCCGGCTGTGTCTCGCTCTCACAGGCCGAGCTCTTCACCCAGAACGCCTATTTCTTCTTCCAGGTTCTTCAGGTGTTCTTGATCCGTACTCTGGCCGATGGTGCCGTCTCCTCGATTATCGATATTGTCCAGGAGCCTAGCAAGGTCTTCGAGGTGCTGTCGAGCGCGATCCCCACGTCTTCCAACTTCTACATCTCGTACTTCATCGTCCAGGGCCTCCAGATTGCCACCAGCGTCCTCACTCAGGTGGTTGGGTGCATCATCTTCCAGGTCCTGTACAAGTTCCTGGCCGGCACCCCCCGAGCCATGTACACCAAGTGGACGACGCTCAGCGGTATCATGTGGGGAAGTCTCCTGCCTGTCTACACCAACATCGCCATGATCAGTGAGTATTCGCCAAATATAGTTTGCTCAGTGACTCGAGCTAACCTCACCTCCCAGGCATTGTCTACTCTGTCGTTGCCCCCATTACGCTCTTCTGGGCGACCATCGGCCTGGGGCTGTTCTATCTCGCGTACCGCTACAACATTCTGTTTGTGACCGAGACCACCATCGATACACGTGGTCTCATCTACCCCCGCGCCCTAAAGCAGCTGTTCGTCGGCATCTACATCGCCGAGATTTGCCTCGTCGGTCTCTTCATCGTGTCCAAGGCTGCTGGACCCGCCGTTCTGATGGCTGCCTTCCTCGTCTTTACCATTCTCTTCCAGATCACCTTGTCCAAGTCCCTGGACCCACTCTTGTACAGCTTGCCGAGGTCGCTCGAGGTTGAGGAGGAGGCGATCCAGAGGAGCCAGCAGGGTTCGGAGCTGGAGGATGGACACCTTCACAATGGCGAGAGCTCGCACAGTGCCGGCAACCCCAACGGCGCTCGCAAGCTGCTGCCCGGTGGCGGTGATGGTGTGCAGAAGCAGGGCAACTTCTTCCTGAAGTGGCTCAAGCCGTGGATCTATGCCGATTATGCTACCATGCGCCAGCTTGTGCCACACGAGAACACGCAGGCCCTGGAGCGTCAGTACACGGAGGAGGTGGAGAGGGACGCCTACTTCCCTCCGTCGGTGGTTAGCCCTACTCCCATTCTGTGGATTCCTGCCGACCCGGCCGGTGTCTCAAAGCAGGAGGTCTTCAACACCAGCAAGGTCATTCCCATTTCTGACGAGGGTTGCACGCTGGATGACAAGAACCACCTCGTTTGGGACACGGAGGGAGCACGACCTCCCATCTGGAGCGAGAAGATTTACTACTAGAGGGGTGTTGTTTTATCAGTATGATACCCAAGCACATGCCAGCTATCAGGCTGTGTGATTTTGAATATGGTGAGGAGGTTTCCTTGTGAGAGGAAAGGGGATGACAGGGTTGGAAATAGGAGGAAACTTCAGTATAGGTGGAAGAGGTGGAACTTGCATGATGGTATGAATAGCTTCATCACCGATTTATGGATTCCTCTGTATGCTATACGAAGGGGTTGTTTCATTTGTTAGCTTCAACAGGTAGTCACAAAGTCAATGAATTCTAATGCTAATGCATGCACGATCCCAGAGTCGGTGTTGAAGAATGTCAGGGTCCTCGCGTGATGCCCACCCTTCCACATATCGTGGTGATAGCAGAGGATATGGTAGTTGATTGGGCAACTAGGTAATGTAACTCGACAAGGTTACCCCAGCACGATTTTACGGACACAAGAGGGAGGAGGTACGGATAATACTGTCCGTGCCTCGAGGAGCAACACCACATACTAGTACGTACAACAGCTTGTCTGCTTCAATGATGCATGTGTGTCCCGAAGTAAGCCCCTCAGCTTCGAAGCTCTTCCTCGGCTGTGTCTCAGTCATGGAACAAAGCATACAATGGCAAGAGGAGAGACATGGAGGCATAAGGGAAAGAGGGGCTGTGAGGGGAGAGAGACAGAGAGAGAGAGAGACGGACGAGGACAATGGCTCTGACAAGCTGACCAGTGTGGTTGGTTGTTGGGGTGAGTTCACGGACGCAAACAATAAGCGGGACAAGGGGCCCATTCTTTTTTACTCATGGCTGCCAGCATGTGCTGACCCTTGTCCATCCACTTGCCGGGTGCACAGCCACAGCCGCATGTCTCTCAACTTTTCAAGCCACATGGATCGATCGAGTCTCGAAGCTCCGGAAGCAGAGTTTTGGCAATTCAGGTTTCTTGATAGAACAGGCATTGATTCGTATAGATAGATCAATAGATACTTGGGCCATGAGTTGATACTGCAAATGTTTGTGGCGCCAAAGTCTCTTGACAGTCTGTAACCGGGGCTCATGGGCAACATGTGATAGCTTACAGTATTACATCCCCTTCCTTGCTTCGCGCCAAAACCAAAAGGGGAAAAGAAAAAAGTACCCCTCCATCCAACGGCCCCACCCGCCACCGGAAAAGCTTCTGGTTGCCTGGCAACTCTCCAACCTAAACAATCCACACCACAGCTGGCTCAACCTCGTCCAGACCCTTCGATTGGCTTCACCGGCCTCAAGACGACCGTGGGTCTCTCTGCTAGGTTGTTCTGATCGGGCCATGCCAAGCAAGAAGGCGGCAGGCTGCGCATGTGCCATCGAGACCTCCCCCCCGCGAATGAGACGGCTGGAAGACGGCGAGCCGAGCGAGCTATTGTCAAGCCTGGTCGCGAACTCTTTTTTTTGGTGAGAGAAAGCGCTCACACAAAGTGGAGGAGGAATAGCACTAAGGTGTTCTGAGACCCCGGATGCGCGCAAGCGGAGGGGATCCCTGCTCGTACATGATCTTTGACATTGACCTAAGTGCCCTTCCTCCGCTTGGACAATCCCCTCTTGTTTTCCCTCCTTGCTCCTCCTCCTCTTGTTCCAAGACTTGATATACCCCAAGCGCGGGAGAACGACCCTCAAGAGCGGCCCATTTTCAAGGCCTATCAAAGGAAGAAAGACAAAAAAAAAAAAAGACTGGAACTCTTGCTCTCGAGAAGCACATACGTCCACCTCACCACGACATACGTTACTCGAGAGGGGCACGGGGCAAAGGAAGAGGGCACAAACACCAGCTACAGGGCGACGCCGGCGATTATGATGATGATTTAAAGGTCCAGCGATATCGTCGGCGAGAAACAGCGCATGAGCAGAGACGACGCCCACGGGTCCTGATCTTCGATACCAGCAAACAACCTCTCGTCGTCTTCCTCCGAGTGACGCACCACGCAAAACACCTTCACGATGGCTTCAAGAATCGGCTCCAGAAGCAGGTGCTCGGCACTACCACAGCAACCAACCATGAACATGACCACTCTACTCCTCCTCGCCACCACCGTCCTCCTCCTCGTCGCATCTCCCGTTGCCGCGCACTCATTCCCTTACGTGCCAATTCAGGTCCTCATGCCCGACCCTTCGTGCCTCGACTTGGACATGTCCTGCGCGACGCCGGATCTCGCCTACATCTTCCGACAATCGGCCTCGGACGGCGTCGAGTTTCTCGCTCTCAACTTCTCCCGCGGCGTCAACGAAGACGACGTCGACTTTGAGCAGCCCGCAGGCAAGACTTCGTTGCCTTTCCTCGAGGGCGAACCCAAGAGCACCGCGTTCTCGGCTGCGAGGACGTCCAATGGCTCCCTGCTCGTGTACGCGGGCGACTGCCTGACGGGGAGGGGCGATATATGGAGCTTTGATCCAGAGGAGAGCGGGGAGTGGGTGCGCCGCGGCCTCGGCGACGACGGTGACCGTCGACGTGCGCCCTTCTTCCTCGGCGGCACGATAGCCTTTTCTTCCACGCTCGCGCCGAAGATGGACCAGCCGACTCTCTACGCATACGGCGGCATGTGCGCGACACCCTCGTCTGATTCCGAGGCGGCAGAGGGCTGGCAGGCCGATGCCAACTACACCAAGTCCATGCTGAGTCTTGCGCCAACCAACAAGAACAGCGACACTCCGTTCTCGCTGAGTGTGGCGTCCAGCGATGGGCCGCGCACCCCCATCGCCGGCTTTACTCTGACCGGCCTGACTCCCTCGATGACCAATAAGTCTGGCGTCGTGACCCAACAGGTTGGCTACGTGCTGCTCGGCGGGCATACCTCGACGGCCTTTATCAACATGAGCACCGCGGCGGTTTGGAACTTGCCGGCCGAGTCGTGGACCTATGTCAGCATCCAGCCTCCGAACGTGGAGCTGCCCAAGGCCGATCTCGCCGTCAAGGACAAGGGCAGCCGCAAGCGCGGAGCGAACACGGCGAACAATGTCTACAGCCGCTCCGGGCACACGGCGACCCTTAGCGAAGACGGAACCTCCATCATCGTGCTGGGAGGCTGGGTCGGAGACATCGACACCCCCGCGGAGCCTCAGCTTGCGATTCTCGAGATGAGCGAGGCGTACAGCGGGTGGCAGTGGAGGATCCCGGATGAGCAGCCCGACTTTGACGGCGTCTACGGCCACGGTGCGGCAGTCTTGCCCGGCAATGTCATGATGGTATACGGCGGCTGGGAGATGGCCAGCGGGTCTTCAAGCCGCAAGCTAAGGCGGCAGAACTTGTCAGGCTCACTCCGCTTCTACAACATCACATCGGGGTCCTGGGAGACGGGGTATCAGAACCCCCTCGCCAACGAGCTGCCACCCGAGAGTACCAATGCCCCCAAGGAGAGCGGAGACGGGCCCGATTCGAAGCGGCTCGGCCTCGGCCTCGGCCTGGGCTTCGGTCTGGCAATCCTGCTTGCCATCGTCATCGGTGTTCTCTGCTGGCACAAGAGGCACACGCGTCACCGCGATAACCGCGATCAGGCCGTGCGTGCTCTGTCTCAGGATGCCAGCCACTTCACCTCGGAGCACGATGAGATGATGGAGCGAGATGACGATCCCTGGGGAACCGGCAGCGGCGCCGGCTGGTACACGGCTGGCGCCGACCCTTACGCCGCCGGTGAGCGATCGCTCGGCTACGAGTCGCTGCGAGGCGCCCGCGGGGGGGTTGGCCCGCTGCCAGGGCTGCACATCCCACAGAAGCCGGTGACGAGGCCCTCGCGTGGAGGCTATGTGCCTACTGGGCCGAGGCCAGGAAGCTTTCCCGGACGTATCCACCCCATCTACGAGGACGACGAAGAGGAGTCCTACCAGCACCACCGGATGCACGATGCTGCTCTGCATACGCCTACCTCGGAGGTACCGTCAGATCCCTTCCAGACTCCCATCACGGCTGCCCCCCCGCCTCCGTTCTTGATCCCCGGGGGTCGAGCGACTGCCACCCCGAGCCCCGAGAGTGCCCGGCGTGACCCCGAGGTCCAGGACTGGAAATGTGACGTTGATGCCGCCGAGGGGCTGCTCGCTCGCATGAACAGCCACCAAAGCCAGAAGGGCAGGAAACAAGGCACTCAGAGCCAAGGACAGGGCCGTGTATCTCCCACGCGCCGCAATTCGAATCGCTCGGCTGCCCTGCGCGACGATGAGTCCCGAAGCGGATCTAACCTGTCCGAGTCGGCGCGAAGCGCAGCGGATAGCATCAAGGCCAAGGCGCGGCAGCTCAGCCCTCTGGCTCCTCTGTTCCTGGCAGCAGGTGCTGAGCACCCCAAGCCGGGGAGCTCATCGTCGAGCAGCTACAACACGGCTCGTTCATCGTTCGGCGCTCTTCAGGCTGAAGGCCCCGCGCTCCTTATGGGAGATCGTGCTCCCAAGTACGAGGACGATGAGCCTTCATCGCCTTCCAAGTCGAAGCCGCGTCGAGGGTGGCTTGGTTCCCTCAGGCGAGTCTTTTCCGGATCTAGCACACCGACATCCTCTCGCGAGGACATGGCGCAAGTTCGACGGTCATTTGATCAGGAGCCAGTGAGCGGCGATTACGAGCCCGGCCTCGTCGGTCTGCGCGGTGAGCTTCTTAGGCGGAAGCAGGGCCGGCACGACTGGGAGGAGGACGGCGACGGCGAGCCGAGCACTTCGAGAGATGCCATGATGTCTGGAGGAGCTGGCCTGGAGCACGCGGGAGATTCGGACTGGGACATTGAGAAGGCTGTGGAGCAGCGGCTGGTGCAGGTCATGTTCACCGTGCCGCGGGAGCGGCTGCGGGTGGTGAACGGGGACGAGCAGGACGGCGAGCGCGACGACGATGTGCCGGTCAAGCCGCAGGCGGCTATTCTCGTGGACCCGGAGAAGGAGGGCTATCGTTCCATGGGAGACCGCCTCCGAGGGAAGCGGGCGGAGGCAAGCCGACAAGACGACGACGACGACGTTCTGGATGAGAAGGCAGCCGAGAAGCATCGTCTCGATGAGAAGCCGGCGGAGAAGGCAGGGCTTATGGAGGAAAAGCGAAAAGAGGAGCAAGTCCAACAGCGCCAGGAAGCACGGGCACCATCACAAGAACCGCATCAGCAGCAGGAGGAGCAGGAGGAGCCGCAAGCGCAAGAATCGGCACGACAGCCACGAACGACTCACGTCCAACCCATCCATCCCCTCTTCCACCGCCAATCCCCCTCGCCGTCTCCCTCACCTTCAGCTTCACGATCCCACTCGCCAAACGAAAACGCCAACAGACACGCCAACAGACACGCCAACAGACACGCACACGGCGGCAGCGGGCACGAGAGAGGGGAATCGACCAGCTCAGTCCCCTTCATGCACCACCTAGACCTCGACCCCCTGGAGCTGCGCTTCTCCCACTCGACGGACGACACGGGGCGTCGGTCCTCGGGGGTCGTCATGGAAGCGCAGGCGATGCCGCTGACTCGCGAGAAGCCCAGGACACGTGTCCTAGCCATGGTGGACAGCTTTGAGAGCTTGAGCCGCGAGGGAAGTCCCACGCGATTCACATAAAGGGGGAACTTGTATTCTTTGGGAATTCGCTGCAGGGTGTTTGGGTGCCAGGGAAAGGGGAATATCAGGTTGCTTTCAGGTCTAGGTTTTAATCGTGTGCTTTTACTGCTGCTTGCATTTGTTTTTTTGATATGAGCATCAGCATATTTGGAACTCGGGTCTATAAGGGGGAACGAGGGCGATTGTGAATAGGGCGTGGATTGCATTGGTTTGGGATGTATGTATATGGCTGCATGTATCTATGTGCCCAAGACTTTCTATCCAGTACATGATGGGAAATGGAGGATCTCGTTCGCTTGATGTGTGTGTTTCTGCCCGTCTTTGGTCTATCAGCTGGTTCCCGGTCAAGGTCTGGAGGAGTTTCGGAGGCAAGGCAACAGGGATAGATAGGACACGTTGGGTTTGGGGAGAATGCTAAAATAGTTGACTCATTGGCCTTGTCGTCGTTGTTGTTGCTGTTGTTGACCTTGATCCGCAGAATGGAGGACGTCATGACCAGTCATGGCCCGAGGGAATGAAGTGCAGGACAACTCATCCATCAGACAGGGGTAGGGAGACGATGCAGAGAGATGGGTACGAGGGAGATGGAAAGCGATTGGGTTGGTCCTTTATTTTTTTTTGGTCTTTTTCCCACCTTGTTAGTTAGCCTTGTCCCTGACGATCTGTTCAATCTTGGTCCCTGGTGAAACACGCACCGGGACGCCACGGGCTCCACGTCAGATGCAGGGGAAGGGGGGGATTTTGGAGATTTAAGCATGCGCTGTTGTTTATGTTTCCCCTGAGAGGTCTAGGCTCAGTGCTCTGGTATTGACCAACGCTTGGCATGCTTCTTCTTCTTCAGGGGCTCGTTCCACCGGAGGATGGCGTTGATGAGGTTGCTGCCTGGGAAATCGATGATGACGATGCCCGTGCGGGTGGCCTCGGGGTTGTCCTCAAAGTCCTGGATCCACTGGCCGGCCATGTCGTTCATGCCCTCTATGGTGCGGTTCATGGGCCCCGCGGCTGCCTCGATGGGGAGGACGCCGACCGAGGCGGACAGGTGGGCGAGGTAGAGGACCGAGTTGTCGTGGGGCGCCGTGGCGGCGAGCTCAAAGGCCTGGCGGATGGCGGTCCACTTCTCCGAGAGGTGGTATACGTCCGGGATGATCCAGAGGTCCTCGAGGACCATCTGGGGCCCCTCCCAGGCGACGCCGTAGGGACCACCCGCCTCGGCGGGGAAGTTCTGGAGTATGAGGATCTTGGACCGCAGCTCGCCGAGGGTCGGGAGGGGCGCGTAGGGGTCGTAGACGTGCCTGTAGCCGTCGAGCGGGTGGTGGTAGAGGTAGCTCCTGCTGAAGGCCTCCTCGAAGGAGACGTTGCTGTTGCCGCCTATGGGCCCGCCCTCCTGCTTGAGGCGCATGACGATGGCCTCTGATGGGTTCGCCTCGAGGAACTCGGTCATGTACAGGAGGACGTCGTCGAAGGTGAAGCCCGTGTAGCCCGTGGCGTGGTAGATGTGGAGCTGGTCGTCGCGGAGGCGCGCCCGGATGTCAAAGTACCGGAGCCCGGCCTCGAGCTGCGTCGTGAGGTTCCAGTTCTGGCACTGCAGCGACTCCCTGCCGATCTCGTACGTCATGGTGTCGTGCGTGCCCGGGATGCTCAGGTCCGAGAGGCGCACGTCGTCGGGCAGGGACGACATCCAGCGCGGGTTGCGGGCGGCGTCGGCGTCGAAGCTGAAGTGGCTCGAGTAGCCCCGGTAGCATGGTCCCCCGAGGACGACGCAGGGCGCGACCGACAGGAGCAGGTGGTACGTGGCGAGCATGAAGATGAGGATGCCGCCGAGGAGGACGGCGAGCTGCTGGCGGCGGGGGCGGCTGCGGAGGCAGAAGGCGGAGGAGGTCATGGTGCGCCGAGGTTGGCCGGGGATGGAGCCCGAGGTGGGGCCGGAGTCGACCTTGTGGTCCGGGAGCCACATTAGAGGGGGGAAGGATAATAGGGCCAGAAGAGATGAAAAAGACCTCGGAGATGGATGACTTTGTTTAGATGCCGAAGGGGGGGATGCCGAGGGGATGCTGGGAGTTGTCGTTGTCTTTTTTAGGTTTGCAACATTGACGAGGCTGAAGGATGGGGGTTCTTACATCAGACATCCATCCGGACCGCTCGGCAGTGGGGGAAGAGAGCTTGGACCCTGGGGATGGGCCACCTGCCGCGATGGAGGCCTGTGAGTGGTCAGAGGACGCTGGACCACGGGGTCGTCGACTTACCCTATACCGTTGCCGGAGCCATCATGGGGATGATTTAATAAAACTTTGCACAGTAGCTTTGATGGTTCAGGAAACTGGATAAGAAGCATGTGAATAGAATTTTCTATATCTCAACTACCGAAAACCATAACCATCTCGGACCTTGCGCTCGGCTACTCCCATAACTCTGCATCTAAACTCTAGGACACCAAAACTATGTGCACGTCGAGTTTGTGCAAGGACGACAACATACGCCAGATATCATGGACCAAGCTGGCCGAGTCCTCCGCTCGGACATGTAAGAAGCTTGATCAGACCAGACCCTCTGCCTGACTGGTCAGTTCGTCTACAGATACCACTGTACTGTACACTCGTCGGCGGGCGGGCGACTTGCAGGGAGGTGGGACCCTTGAAGGCTACAGCTTACGGGGCATGACGCGACGACACTGTCCAAGCTTGTGATTTGGCTGATGAGAGTTTCCGTCTACATGAGGGAGGGCCGTGGCCGTGGTTCTTTCTCGAGAGGTCTGGAGCGTCTAGTCCGGTGATTTTAAGACAGACAGAACATGAGCTATTGAGTCAAACATGGACAATCCAAAGGGTGGTATCACTGCCCAGGATTTCTGTCTTGTCGTGCGTGACATGAACATGGGGATGCAAGACAAGACCATACGGCGGGCAGACATCTCTTGTTGACAGGTGCCAATATGGCGGAGATGGATCATGAGCATGACGGCTGAACCCCCGATGATGAATGATATCTGTCGTTTGTCACCCAGGTTTGGCCAAGAAAGAAGAGGCCGAACAGCCTGCCCCCCATGTTGCCCTTGCGTGACCACAGAGCAGATCCAAGTTCAAGACAAAAAAGTCACATCTTTGTGCTGCCACGCCCCGTGTCCAGTCTGGTTGGCAATCCAAGGGTCTTGCAACCCCTCTTCTCACATGCATGGCAAATACGATAGGAATTGCGTGAGCGTGAGGGGGCAGAAACAATTGGGCAATTGAGAGGGGGGCAAACGCCAGGGATAACAAGGGAAAAAAAAAAAAAAAGGGAGGGCGGAGGGTGGTGTTGCATTCTTGATGTACGTACAGACAGTTGAGGCGGGAACTAGGGGCGTTCGTGTTTGGCGGTGATGGTGTCAACTCGCCAACAAGTGTGGGTTGCGTCCAGTTGCCAATCCCGATTTTTTAACTAATGGTACCTGGACGATGGGTGAAATCTTGATTTCCATCTCTTCTGTAGGGATAGGAGTGGTCCCCTATAACTATATCGCCCCCCCTCATGGACGACGTGCCATGCTACGGTATCATGGGCTCCGGACATACGGACAATCGCCGACCGAGGACAAGAAAAAAGGACGTCGGTCTACTCCACTGCTGCAACGCATCTCGAGGAGTTCTTGGCCCACGGGCCGCATATCGTCTAAAGAAGGCCTAGGAGGTGCCTTAGCGTAAAGGGAGGACATCAATTGACTTTTGCTGCAATGCAAATATCCGGTGGTTATCAGCTGAAAGAAGGGCCCAAAACAGGGCAGAGTCGGCTTACTGTCAAAGTTGTAAGCTCAAGCTACTGTAGAGCACGGCCAGACCTGGTATTGGCGAGGGCTGCTTTCCTCTACATACAGTCTGGACAACAGTCCGTGACTTTTGCCCCCATAGTGACGTCGAGAGGGCCGTAAGATTGCCAAGGGGACATGATCTGACGAGGTTTGAAGAGAGAGAAAGCGGGGGAGAGAGGGGCTCCGGTTGCGGGCCGCGTTTATTACGGCTGCCCGGGCATACGAGGAGGGAGATGAGAAGGGATCGTTGTCAAGGGACGGGACGAGGTGTCAGTGTTTGAGAAGGACGGGAGGTGGAAGAGATTCGAGATGGAGAAGGATTTCAGATGTCAGTCATGCATGCATGTTTCTGCCATGATGGACCTAGAATTGGATCGCAAGTTGCTCCCAAGGGGATGATGCAGATGTCTTTCCAATCACATTCCCTCCACTTTTAATCCTGTTATCTATGACCCCGCTGAACTTACTGTGTTCCCCGTTAGCCCGGTCTCCGCGCGCTCCGTTTGCAAAAATAATAACTGAAACCAGAGAGAGCAAAAAAGAGAGGCGAAAGAATAAAACCATAATGATGCAGGGATTTCCTTGAAATTAGTAGTGCCCGTCAGGCCCGTGAGGTGGACCATCATGACTTCTTCCCCCCCCCCCCTTCGGATCTTCTTCCAAAGGTCCCCGTCCAATGTCGATCAAACAAAACCAAAAATCTACTTGTACCAAGTCTACTGTACAACCCCTGCCAACACGCGCTGGGAACAAAACAAGAAACTGAGAACGGACGGCAGCACACGCAATCGCACAGAGGACTGGTGGTATTCTCACCCACCACCACTTCGGCAACTCGAGTTAAAATCCCAGCCACAGTACATATTCAGAGCTGGTCCTCTCATGACTTGTGGCAAGTATCGCAACTTCATATTATCAGAAAGTACTCTACCCACTTATGATCAACAGGGCTCACACCAAGAGGACTAAACAAAAGGGGCCATTTCCGGCCCCTTGCGGTAGGCCACCGTTTCCTAAACTGGATGCCAGCCAACGGCTCGGCGCTGGGCTTATTTGACGGCCTCAGGGACTAGTGCGCTGTCCAGAGACTGGCTCTTTGTTATCCATCATTAGAATGGGCTCATGTCCCCGTGTAAATGAGGAATGGATCCGATCCCCATCCCAGCTTCACGACATCGCGCGTGTTTTGAGTGGGAACCGAGTGGACCCCAGCTGTCTGACGATGCATGTCTCTCTTCTTCAGATCGTACAGCTATCCATCTCTCTGGCCTTTGAGAGTCTCGAGGAATTCTGGCTTCCAGTCAACCATCAGCTCTGTTCTAGCGTCGCAGGTTGTTGTCATCTCGGTCACGTCATGAACCGAAGAATCTGTTCTTTGTGTTTCCTTCCCCTTGATGTCGCCCTCTCTCGTCGTCATGGGGAAGCACAGAGGTAATTAATCCGAGGGTCGAATGAACCCCATTCCAGGGGGAGTGATGAAATTGTTCCACCTGGGCCACCTCAGTCTTCGGATACACGGAAAGACTGAGAAAGAAAAGAGAGACATTTACAGACAAAGAAAAGCACCGACAGTGATTTGAAAAAAAAAAGCCCAGACGACGAGGCCAATCCGGATAACGGGTTGCCGAGGAAGGGGGGGCCCGGAAAGAGGTCGAGATGTGAAATGGATGGTGTCCAATTTCAATTTCTCTCAGCGCGCGCGGCAAAGGCCAAGCCCCCCGAATGTGAAAAGTCTAGATTATTAGCGCGTGGCCACAATCCAGGAACATGACAGGACGATCGATGGCTTCTCCTGAGATAACCCCGAGTTGGTTGGATTCTTATGTGAATGCCTTCAAATCTGACAAGAAAGCTTGACTTGCAGACTTGTCAGACAAGCCTTTGCTTCTCATCACCAGCGTCAAGGGACAGGGGCAGGGGTAGTGCAGTGCAGTGCATCTTGGTTTGTGGTTGAATTGCGATTGTCCTCTGCTGTCTGCTTTCCCGCCCTGACGGATGGTAAAGTATCTGTACTTATTATCGAGATCGTCGGTGCCGAGCACACCCACACCATGTTTTTTCAACAACGAGATCCACCCGAAATACTCTCCCTGGCTTAGCCTGTGGACCAAACAACACTCACGCCCCCCCCACCTTCCC